>PKML01043545.1:0-35018 GCA_002933935.1 Eutrema yunnanense | reverse complement strand
TTGACCACGATGGGTATTGCACATTCTGGTCCAATGGATTTGTATTGTGATAGTCAGTCTGCGCTTCATATTGCAGCGAATCCTGTGTTTCATGAGAGGACGAAACATGTAGAGCTTGATTGCCACTTCATTAGAGATGATATAGTAGCTGGAATCATTCAGACACAACATGTTTCTACTACTCAACAATTGGCGGATGTTTTCACTAAAGCACTTGGAGGTCGTCATTTTCAAGATATGTTGTGCAAGTTGGGCATTCGAGATCTCCATGCTCCAACTTGAGGAGGGGTATTAAGAGATATAGGCTTATTGGGTATATATGTATTGGGCCTTATATATTTAGGATTATTTTACCTTTGTATAAATAGATAATTGTATCCGCTTGTAAAACCCTAATCAGAAATATACAGAATTTCAGAGAGTTCTTCTGATTCTTACAATCACCATGATAATCTATTCGACTTCAATAAAATCTACCTTTTTGGATCATATGGTGTTTGTGGAAGTCACGTAATGAAATGGTTTTCAAAAGAAAGGAACAGAGTTTGACACTACTAGTTAACCAAGCCCAATAATTTACAAATTAGTGGCTAGAATCAACGATAACAGATGGAGCAAATCGAGGAGTTTGTCGACTAGACTATCTTCCAATTGCGACATAATGGTTCGAAAATGCCTCCTTTCGGTCCGCACAAATGTAACTTTGATGCTTCTTTGAATCCAAATGGTAATATGATGGATATAAACTAGATAATACGTGATTTAAATGTAGTTTTAAATTATTGTGGAGTGGTAAAAAGAACACGCTCGCTCTACATCAGAAGAAACTGAATTGGGATGGTTGATTTAGGCAATGCAATCCGCTTGGACGCTTGGATATCGAAAAGTAATATTTGAAGGTGACTGCAAAATGGTGCTTGGAACGGTACGTAATGAATCACTTAATTTGAAGTTGACACAATATCTTGGAACGACCTCGAGTTGGAATTAATGGAGCATTCGATTCGATGAGGTGCATGAACGAGATGTGCAGATTCTTTAGCCAAAAAGGACCTCCGTTCTGTCTTGGATTCTCAAACTCTTAATATCTGCCCGTTATTCTTAATTTCACATTTCATTGTATAACGAGGAGGATCTTGTAATAATAAAGGGATGGGCATTCGGGTATTCGGGTCGGTTTTGGATCTTTCGGTTAGAAGGGTTTTGGCCCCATTTAGGAACCGGTAGGGTTTCGGGCCAGTTCGGTTCTAATCAGTCCGGGTCGGTTCGGTTCCGAGAATCAAGAACTGGTAAAAACCCAAAAAAAAATCGGATCTTAATCGGTTCGGGTATTTGGGACCCGAAAACTCGAAAATATATCCGAAAACCCGAAAATATACTCGAAAACCCGAAAAAAAAACTAAATACAATATATTCGGGTTCGATTCTTGGATACCCGATTGGTTCTTGGTTCGGTTCCGGGTCTTTCGGGTAGAAGGGTTTTGGATCCAACAGATATTTTTATAGGTTTCGGTTCGAGTTCGGTTCGGTTTATTCGGGTCGGTTCCCATTCGGTTCTTCGGATTTGGGTATTTGGGTATTTTGCTCAGCCCATCAATGACCTTTTTAAAAAAAAAAAAAAAGTCCAAAAGTTTTTGGGAGCTTATTGGATCTTCTCTGTAATTTGCCTAAATGGGCTGATTGGATCCTCTCTCATAATGATTTCGGAATGTTTTTGAGAGTCTCATTGGGTTCGTTTGTGATTTCGGAATCCGGACTGTTTGCCGTTTCTGTATATGATTTTCATATTTTTTTTAGGGTATCTCCAACCATCTCTATTTTTTTGCTCCAAACGAAAATAGAATTTTTAATATTTGGCTCTATATTTAGAGTCAACTCTATTTTTTTTGTTCATGACTCTATTTTTAACTTTAAAATAGAATGACATTGGAATAAAACTCAACTCGAGTAAAACTCAACTCCAAAATAGAGTTGCTTTATTTTAGAGTAAAAAATAGAGCAATACATTGGAGATGATTTTAAAGAGCCAAGGTCTGTATGTGATTTCTGAACTCGCACTGCTTGTCGTTTTACGTTTTTGCTTTTCTTGAGGAATTGAGCGAAACACGCCTTACTCGTCTTCGAAGCTAATTACAATCCTTCCTGGCGATCTCTCTCTCTCTCACTTTGTGTCGCGATCTGATGTTTTTGAGTTGTGTGGTTTGAGGATCGAGTAGTCATGTTCTTGGTAGATTGGTTCTATGGTGTTCTCGCTTCGCTAGGGTTATGGCAGAAAGAGGCTAAGATCCTGTTTCTGGGTCTCGATAATGCCGGTAAAACCACCTTGCTTCACATGCTGAAGGACGAGGTTCGCTCTCGAGTCTCGATATCCTTCCCTTTTAATTTTCTTCAGGGTCTAATTATTTGATCGTGTTTCAGTTTTCGCCATCGAATCGATCCATTTCGTTTTACTTTTTCTTCCCTTGAATTGCTCTTTGTGCTCGATAATGTTTGATTCGTCTTATCGATTGAACTTCTGTGACCTTATCGATCTCCAATTTTGCAAAAAAAATTGTTGTTTCAGTTATGAGAAGTTTCTAAATTTGAGGAGATGGATGCTAACTTCGATTTAGGAATCCTCGTTTATATACTGCTCGAGTCCTCTTAGCTCAGTCCAGATTTAGTGTTTTTCTTTCTGCGTTTATGCTCCACCAATTCTTGTATATGTGATAGTTCTGGAAGTTCACCAAAGCTCATCTCTTTCAATCAAATTATCTTAGATTGATGCAGTTCAACAGTTTTGTTTTTGGTTTTCTTCACTAATCTTAATCGAAATTGGTGAAACAGAGATTGGTACAGCACCAGCCGACGCAGCATCCAACATCTGAAGAACTTAGCATTGGTAAAATCAAGTTTAAGGCATTTGATTTGGGCGGTCATCAGATTGCTCGCAGGGTCTGGAAGGATTACTACGCTAAGGTGAGCAACCTCGTGTGTTACAGCTTTTCCTTTTCCTGCCATCTTCAGCATCTTGAGAATTCAAGAGAATTCAAGGCATTATGGCTTTTTATGTGTTTTCTTCTGCTCATTTCCCGTGTTCGCTTCTGCATATACACCCGTTAGATTGGTATTGCACACTTCTTCCTAGTGAAAGCATGGTTTTGCAGTTTTTCTCATGGGCGATTCATCATGTTAGATAATTTTCACTCTAGTGTAATTTTCCAGTTGAGTATAAAGCTTTTTTCTATAATCTTTGAAATTCGATAAGCATAGTAGAATCAGAATCTGTAACTCCTCCAAATGTTTTAACCTATTCAAGCCTAACTTCAGTGGCAGAGTTTTATTAACCATTAGTTTCGATGATTTACTCTGATTTTGCAGGTGGACGCCGTGGTCTACCTAGTGGATGCTTACGACAAAGAGAGATTTGCTGAATCAAAAAAGGAACTCGACGCACTTCTCTCAGACGAATCTCTAGCCAACGTTCCATTCCTCATTCTAGGAAACAAAATAGACATACCATACGCTGCATCAGAGGACGAGCTCCGTTACCACCTCGGCCTCTCCAACTTCACAACGGGAAAGGGTAAAGTGAATCTAGCTGATTCGAATGTAAGACCATTGGAGGTTTTCATGTGCAGCATCGTCAGAAAAATGGGTTATGGCGAAGGCTTCAAATGGCTCTCTCAGTACATCAAGTAACTAAGACAAGACTCCAACAGATGGCGTTATTATTAAAACCGTAAGTTTCTATGAATTCCGTTTTTGTTGTTCTTGCTTTTCTTTTTTCCATGTGTTGTAAGAAATGTCTTAAAACGTAGCTTCTCGTTTGTCTGATCCTCGACTGGTTTGTTTCTTGTAGTGATTGTTTTATTTTAACAATTACATGTTTCGTAATTTATGTTATTGAAATAAGGGAAAAAGTGTGGATTATATAACTTTGTGAAGTTAGTTAACTAATCCCAGTAGAGAGAGGTGTGGTTGAACAGTTTTTTCACTTTTTGGTTTCACGCATATACTATAAGTTTAAATACGAGTAGATGTACTAGCAGCAAAAGAGTTTCTCGACCGTTGGATCAAACCTTGAAATGAAATCAAACCATCCGTGAGATTACTCAACAAACCCATCAAATTTTTCTCGTTCATGATCCCACCAATACAATATTAAAGTAAAGGATGGAACCGTTTAACGAACTCAAAACAAACCAAACCATTTCATGTGTTGTGTGTGTGTACATATATATATATATATATTCACACACACATACTTAATAGGATCATTCTGATCTGAGAATGGGTAACGCAATCGGTTCCCGGAAGTTGGAATCGGCGGCAATGGCTGCCGGAAAAGTTGTATTATCCAACGGAAGAGTACAAAACTTAGAAGAAGAGACGACGGTAGCTGAGATTATGCTGGAAAACCCGCAACACGTCGTTGTCGAATTTGATCCGTCGTCGATATCATTCAACGACCGCCATGGGAAGAACAATGACGGAAAAACGGTGAAGAAAAAGCTGACTCCTTTACCGGCGGACAAAACACTCGAGCCAGGAAAAATCTATTTGGTGCTCCCCGCCAAAAGAAGCGGTGGTGGAGGCGCCGCCAAATCATCATCATCATCATCGGCGGTGATGACGTCAGAGGAGATACGGAAAATGCTGTTTAGCGCCACGGCGATGGTAAGATCATCGTTTAGCTACTATGAAGGGATTCTTCCTTGGTTTACTACTAGAAGCTATAATAATAATCTGGCGACCGATGCGGTGGTTGCTGCTACGTCGGTTGGAAGGTTGGAGGCGGAGACGGAGGAGGAAGGGAGGCCGGAGTTTTTGAGCCGGACACTGTCGGGAAGAGGGTGGAAACCAAGCTTGGATCCAATCAATGAGAAGAAGGCAATGAAGAAAATCCGTCAACGGTTGTTGTTCTAAATACGGTGTCGTTTTGTTTATATCCTTTTCTTCCCGTGTTTTGTTTGTGCTAAATTCGTCAAATCGTTTCATTACGTGCGTGTGTGTATGTACGCCGATCACAAGAAACTCACGTGAACCCCAAAATCCTCTGTTTCTTTTGGTAACTCTTGGACATGTATCATCTACAACTACTACTACAAGTGTACTATGCAGTCTATGCAAAACCCAATAGGCCACTTCTTATTTCTATGTGTCGACTTCCACATATCATGCACTTTTAAAATTTATGCGATCAAAACCATTTTGACCGTAGCTCATGTGATTCTAACTAAAAAGTCTGAAAATCAAATTAATATATAGGAAAAATGTTGACGAATATAGCATTTACAATGGAATATATATATACACAATTCTACATGTTTAAACATGTAGAATTTCATATTATATTGATGCTTTTACACTATTTCAGCAGCTATCATAAATTTCAAATTCATGCTATTGACTTTATGAGAGAGAGAAAGTGAAACTGTATTTCTTATTAATTGTGTTAACTAACAAACTATACAGAGATAGAGTATATATACTAGTAGTTAAGTTAAAGGAGACTTAACCATAATACATATATATATGCTAATACACCCCTCTCAAGCTGAAGCAACCTTAGGGAGATAGAGGCTTGAGATGGACATGCATTGAAGTAGGGTGTAGAAGGGTCCCGGATGCAGAGGTTTGGTCAAGATATCAGCAAGCTGGTTTGAAGTGGAAACATGAAGAACTTTCAAAAAACCATTCTTAACCTGATCTCGGGTTGTGTGACAGTCTACTTCAATGTGTTTAGTACGCTCATGGAAAACTGGGTTGTTAGCAATGTTCAAAGCTGATTTGTTATCACAAAACAGCTTGGTTTGAGAGGAAATAGGAACGTGAAGATCAGTGAGTAATTGGTAAAGCCAAAGGAGTTCTCCTGTAGCAACAGCCATGCTTCTATATTCAGCTTCGGTGCTACTCCTACTAACCGTGTCTTGTTTCTTGGACTTCCATGTGATAAGAGATGTGCCAAGGAACACACAAAGACCAGTGATTGATCGTCTCGTATCCGGGCAAGTAGTCCAATCTGCATCAGCAAAACCATTCAGGCACAAATCTGTATTGGCTGAGTAGAACAAACCTTGGCCAGGATTGTTCTTAAGATACTTCAAGATATGTTGTGCAGCCTGGAAATGTACATCAGTGGGGCAAGACATAAACTGGCTCAACCGATGAACAGCAAAAGTTATATCTGGTCTTGTGATACAGAGGTAGAGAAGCCTGCCAATTAGTTCTCTATAAGGAGTTGCATCAGGAAGAAGAGTTCATGTTTCCCTGCTAAGAGGAACCTTGGGATCCATGGGAACTGATTTCGGTTTACAGCCAAGAAGTCCTGAATCTTCAATCAAGTTTAAGCAATATTTCCTTTGAGAAACAGATATACCAGTAGAGTTTCGGGCAATTTCAAGACCAAGAAAGAACCTTGCTGGCCCGAGATCTTTAGTCTTGAAATGAGCAGCAAGAGAAGCCTTAACAGACGACACTGCTTCATCATCGTTACTCACAATTAAGATATCATCAACATAGACTAAGAGAGCTATGAATGATGTACCTTTTAGTTTGACAAACAGCGTATTGTCAGCCTGAGATTGCAGAAATCCATCATTGAGTAAGACCTTGGACAAACATTTATACCATTGACGTGAGGCTTGTTTCAGGCCATAAATGGATTTATGCAGTCTGCAAACCGGATTGGGAGGTAAAGATCCAGAAACTGGAGTGTAACCCTGAGGTACACTCATGTAGATTTCTTCTTCCAAGTCACTATGCAGAAAGGCATTGGTGACATCCATTTGAGTTAGGCTCCATCCCATCTTAGCAGCCAAGCTCAAAATAAGTTTCACACTAGCTAACTTTGCAACAGGGGAAAAAGTATCAAAATAATCTACTCCTTCCTGCTGTGTGAATCCTTTAGCCACTAACCGGGCTTTATACCTTTCAATGCTTCCATCAGCCTTGTATTTTATCGTAAAGACCCATTTGCACCCTACTACATTCTTTCCTGGTGGGAGAGATTCAACACTCCAAGTTCTGTTAATCTCCATGGCAGCAAGCTCAGTGTTACAAGCATCAGTCCATTCTTTAGATGCAATGGCCTGCTTGAACGTTTTGGGTTCTGTCTCTAGAGAGAAAGAGAGAATAACAGACTGATATGGGGAGGAAAGATTAGAATAGGATAGAACAGAAGCAAGAGGATATGGGGTAGTATAAGTTTGTGGAGAAGGGATATGAGTAGAAGTCTGAGTAAGAGAACAATGGTAATTGGATAAGTAACTAGGTACCTTAGTAGGGCGTTTTGGCCTAGCATTGGGTATTGATACCACTGCAGTTTATGTTGTAACATGCTCTGTTTGAGCAATAGGGACACTAGAGGGAGATAGTGATGCAGATGATGATGCATGAGATGGAGGTGAGACAGGTTGTATAGGTGATGATGAATGAATGGGGACCGAGACTGAATCACTAAGACTAACTGGAACTGGTAGTGGTAAGATATTATCACAAAAGATATCAGGATTAATGCCAGTATGAGAACTAGTTGTAAAGGGATAAATGGTTTCATGAAAGATGACATTCCTAGAGACTGAGATGAGATTAGAATCTAAATGCAAGACTTTGTAACCTTTATATCCGGATGAATCCTAAGAATACACATTGATCAGCTCTAGGACTAAACTTAGTTCTGTCTTTTAGTAAAGTAGAAACAAAGCATAGACAACCGTAAGAACGTAAGAATGAGTAATCAGGTGCTTTCTTAAACATCATCTCATAAGGGGACAAGTTATGAAGCAATACTGACGGAAGTCTATTAATGATGAAGACAGCAGTGAGAATGCAGTGACTCCAATAGATCAAAGGTACGTTAGACTGAAACAACAAAGCACGTGCAACATTTAAGAGATGTTGATGTTTCCTTTCAACTACAGAATTCTGTTGAGGTGTATATGCACATGAAAATTGATGAAAAATGCAATGTTGTTTGACAATATCAGTGAAAGCTAATTCCGGTGCATTATCAGTCCTGATTTTCTTTATGATCGCATGATACTGAGTATGAACAAACTTAATAAAAGACAAAGAGATTTGAAACATCACTTTTATTTCTCATCAAATATATCCAAGTAACACGAGTACAATCATCCACTATTGTAAGAAAGTATCTATATCCCTCCACTGACTCAGTAGAAAAAGGACCCCAAACATCTAAATGAAGAAGATCAAATGGTGAATTGGATAAATGGTTATGTGATTCAAATGATAGACGTTTTTGTTTTGCAAGAGGACAAACAGAACATGGGGAATTCAAGGACAAACTAGACCTAGACAAAGAAAGATGATTAGAAAGTTGTTGTAACTTGCCAGAAGATGGGTGTCCAAGGCGATGATGCCATAGGTGTCCATCAACCATCAAGGATCCAGTGAAATAAGAAGAGGCAGATGCATCAGTTTGTAAAATGTAGAGGTTATGTATAAGACTGCCTCTACCAATCATCAATCCCTGAGAAGACTCCTGTATAAAACAAGAATCCACATAGAAATGAGCTGAGCAAGAACCAGAACGTAAGAGACTACTAACAGAGATAAGATTGAATTTAAAAGAAGGAACATGCAAGACATCATGTAAAGTGAGGGATGATGATAGATGCACAGTGCATGTGTGTGTAATCGCCACTCTAGTGCCATTTGGTAATGATACTGTCACACCAGAAACCGCAACAGGATCACTAAACAATGTTAAGTCAGAACACACATGACTAGTGGCACCACTGTCAATTATCCAGGAACCAAGAGGAAGATGTGAATATAAAGTGGATAGACATTGATGTTGAAAAGTCAGCCTATTATTCTCAAATCTCAAAGAGACTGTTGGAAAAGGAATCATACCCGAGGAAGATTGAGCTGCCATCACTCCATGATCTGTGACAGTTGCCTGTATTGGAACCATAGTTGAAGTATCTGCAGGTTCTGAGATAGTGACATGAGCGCTAAGTTGTTGAAGCAAAGACTGCACTTGATCAGTACTGAAGTTGCTCAGATCCATATTCACTGCCGAAACAGCTGGAGGAGGTAGATACGGGTATGCACCAGTAGTCACATTAGCAACAGTATGAGGCCTTGAATTATGTCCTCTAGGCTGAAAATTCTGTGTAAACTGTCCACGAGGTTGGAAAGGAGCTGGAGGAGCTGGTCTTTGAGATTGATTATAACCAGATGAATTGCTCTTGTAACCCGGAATGTATCCAGGAGGATATCCATGTAGCTTAAAACACTTTTGAACTATATGTCCAGTTTGACCACAATGAGTGCAGACTGGTCTTGACTTAGGCCTGTAGCTATTCTGAATTGCATATGCAAGATTGTCCACCTGATCTTGATAAGAGGATTCCTGATGAACTGGCGTAGGACCAGAGTTTTGGAAGACAACATTGTCTGGTCGCATTGATGGTTTGAGATTCTTCTGTCTCTCATCCTGAGCCACCATGTTGAATGTCTCTTCAATGGTTGGAATTGGTTTCAGCATCAAGATATGGCGACGGGTAGCTTCATAGCACTCATTTAATCCCATCAAAAACTTTGTAACTCTGCTCCGATGTTGTAATTGCTCCCAAAGTTGAGCTGCATTACATTCGCATTTACCGCAAGTGCACACAGGCAATTCCACATAGTTCTTGTATTCTTCCCATAGAGTCACTAATTCTGTGAAATATGAACTAACATCTAGCGAACCTTGTTGGATAGAACCAAGGCGCTGTTCAATTTCAAAGACCCTAGGTGCATCATCTTGTTTAAACCGAGAAGAAAGATTGTTCCAAATACCTTCAGCGGTAGAGATGAATAAGAGACTTTGTCCAATCTTCTTGGATACAGAATTCATTAGCCAAGTAGCAACCATATCGTTGCATCGTGACCAAGATCCTGAGTCACGATGTCCAACCGCAGGTTTAGAAATG
The DNA here is from genome assembly GCA_002933935.1 of Eutrema yunnanense. Lineage (NCBI taxonomy): Eukaryota > Viridiplantae > Streptophyta > Magnoliopsida > Brassicales > Brassicaceae > Eutrema > Eutrema yunnanense. The sequence goes on along the minus strand of PKML01043545.1, from coordinate 25,089 downwards.
GATCCGTCAATAAAACTCAGCTTATTACGAACATTGAGCGCCATTCTCATCGATCGACGCCATGAATGAAATTCGGCGCCAGTAGAAAGACGATCTGAAACAAGAATAAGTCTCGCATGATCTGAGTTATGCAGGAAGTAAGGATTCTCATATTTATCCAATTGATGAGAAGAATTTCCCAAATCAGGTGCCATCGCAAATCAGATAAGAAATGAAGAATATGAACGAATCAATGTGAATCGATCAATGAAAAGAAGATGTTGATGCCGAAGAAGAAAGAATCAGCAAGAAACAAGGTCAAAAGAAAGAAGAGAAAACGGAGACGACGATTAACGAAATCGCCGTTTGAAGAATCGTGAAAACCAAATGTAGGAGATTCACGAGAGAGACAATGGAGATATCGCGTTGTGAGACACTCATCGGAATCAATCGAAGCTCATGAGAATATGAATCGAAGCTCGCGACGAAGATGAAGGAATCGCCATTGTTGAAAAAAAAATTTGTTACGCGGAAGAGAGAGACTCTTTGCTCTGATACCATATTGACTTTATGAGAGAGAGAGTGAAATTGTATTTCTTATTAATTGTGTTAACTAACAAACTATACAGAGATAGAGTATATATACTAGTAGTTTAGCTAAAGGAGACTTAACCATAATATATATATATGCTAATACATGCATTTGCCACATAGGTATAATAATTTACCACTTTCAATGACACAATCGTTTGGTTAGTGACATATATCCATTGTATTTTTGGATCGAGAGAGATTTTTAACTGAATTTTTGCACTTGAATTATGACGGAATTTTCCTTAGGCGCAATCTGTGACTAATAGCATGTTTTTTTTTTGTTTTTTGTAATGAGCAATGACAGTGTCGTTTCATGCATTTATTCATCTTCTTGATTTCTTTGCGATTTTTTTTTTTTTCACAAATTTTTTACTATAAAAATAATTTATAAAGAAAAGAAGAAGATGTTGCATGACTTGTTGTAAAATCTATGGTTTTTTCCCTGGATTCGCAAAATTTTAAAGTTTACCAAAACAAAACAAAAAAAAACGTGTGGGTAGATTTACTTTGCATAAGGCAATGGATATGAACAGGGCAAAGTATCAGTAAAAGAAGATTCCAAACTATCACTAAAAGGGTAATTCTTGCATGTTAAAAAGTCGAGAAACAAATAAATCTGAATAAATTAAGTAAATGCAAGTTACGTTTTACTTTTAAATGTTAGAACTCTCTTTTTCTTATAATCTGATGAAACTGTAGAAGACAATTTTTATATATGAAAACAAAAAAAAACTGTCATAAAATTATTTTGGTATGATTAAAATTTATTTGTAATCTTTAAAAGTAATTTTCTAAATAACGTTAAGTAATGGACCAAATAATCGGTCAGTACCTCTTTTTTTAACAACAAACTTGATTACATAATAAAGTTTTTACGCAAGGTCGGGTGCGAAATCGCGTAAAGCCTATTTTACAATAGCATCAGCCAACATATTGGCGGATCGCATAATGAAAACAAAAGAGATAGACTCGCGTATTGCTTTTTTGCACAAAGTCTTTTGAGCTGAAAAAAAGCTCTGATGATTTCAAACAAAAAGATGGTTTTGCGTCGACCATATAAACTCGCACAAAAGCTCAGTGAAAGAAACGGTGGGATGTGGTTTCCAGCGTTTGAGACTGTCGATAAGCCTCTCTTCTGCAGATTTTTTTCTCCCACTAAGAGAGCTCCTTTTTTTTTGGCTAAATATTTGAATTTCATTAGAAAATGAGAGGGTTTGTAAATTTACAAAACATAGCTTAACCAGAAGCATTCTTTGCCAAAAAAAAAATTAAAAAACAAGGAAACACTTACAAAATAACACTAGTAAGGATTGGAAAAAACTTAGGAGCGGGCGAGCCAAATTTGCATTAGGTCGCCGAAATTATTTCGTTTTCTTTTTGTGAGAATCGCATCACGGATCAGTCGATCAATTACCTTGAAGATTGCTTGAGAAGTGGAGGAGATGCTGTTATGGTACCTGTTGTTTCTCTTGTTGCAAATCCCATATATGGAGGCATGAGTGACCAATCTTCTTAATGTCCTTGGGCATATGGAATCCTTATAACCAAGCCAAGCTGAGAAAGCAGTTCAAGTGTGGAAAAAAAATTCGATATCCTAATCTTTGTAGGACAAGTTTCCAGATTTCTTCACTAACCTCACATCTTAAGAATAGATGGTCCCGATTCTCTTCATGTAGATTGCATAGACAATATCTTGTGTTGATTTGAAGACCCCAACCTGCTAGTCGACTCCTTATTGGAAGGTGTTCTAAGAGAGCTTCTTATTAAGCAATCTTTCACACGAACACCTTTCGTTTTAGAGAGAAAATCTTGGTCTTAGAGTCTTAGATATGTAAAAAGGTGAAACATTTATCTTTTTTGTAACAAGAGTAGGATCGATGAACCATTTATCGGTTGATATATTCATACGATTTATTGGTTTTGTTTTAAACAGAAAACATTATATATATTTTTAAGTTGATGGAAAGTTTTATTAAAAAATTATATTTTTACCGATGGAAAGTTTAACTAATTAAATGTATAGCTAGATGATTACTTAATACTTATGCTAGATAACAAATCAATCAAATATCAACTATAGGTTAGAGAATAGAAAATAATTTGACATTAACAGCAAGTCAGCAACTATATGATATAGTCTATATCTGATTCGAAGTCGCTCCTAGTAACAAATATATATATGCCATAATCGAATGGAAAATATTTATTCAGATATTATCATTAAAAAGTTAACTACTTATTAATTATAAGAAAATCCTTACAAATAAAATGGTTGCATGTGACACGTGAAATCTCGTCTTCAGGCACGTGCATGGCACGTCGTCCTCCCTCTCGAAGATTTTGTTTCTTCTTCTTCTTTTGTATAGTCAAAAACATGACGTCACATCGGTTGATGATCTCGACATATGATTGGTCATGCTGCAAATCTAATGTTAAATAACAATAATAACTTTCTATGTTTGGTGATAACATACGTACACTTATATAAATCCGTCCATTTGCCGCCAAAAGATGAACTAATATTTATAGGAAAAATTAGTACATATGTAAGAGTGCCCTTTATTTTTTTATTTTCTTTTACCGGTAAAATTTTCAGAATATAAAATAATACATAAACAAAATATAATGCACTACATATAAAAGACGATAAAGTAAAAAGTAAAATTATTTAATGTTTTTCTTAGTAAAATTTTATTCAATTAAATTTATTATTTTTCTTCTTCATGATAAATCTTATTTTGATGTGAATTGTTTGGGTGGTTAGCACTTTTTGAATGACAAGACTTAATATTTTCTATAACAATTATGCATTTATGATAATATGATATCAAACATGCTTTAAAATCATAATAAAAAACTTGAACTTACATTTTTTTTTCCTGATGTGATCCCAATTGAGATCAAATCTTTATCTCTCATGTACAGTTTTGTCTCATAATTTTTTATAATAATTTCATGTAACCATCTTTTAAAGCATGTTTTTTCACAATGATATTCCTAAATCCCAAATTCGATGGATTTGGATGCATTCACCTTCAAAATGAAGAACAATCCAACCGAAAAAACTAACAAATTATAAATGTCAACTTGGACTGCAACGAAAAGAACCTTCGGAAGAATGATTTGTGGACATAATATCCAGAACCATTCCATAAAATCGATGAATTCGCGGTATATTGGAAAAATTTTGGTAGAAAAATGTCAGAATTTCACTGATATGAGAAATTCAATGCATTGAGAAAAATGACGGCATACTCTTTAGAATGATATATGATTTGGTAAATCGTTTTTAGTATATTATGTTTTTAGTATATTATCGTTTTTAGTATATTATGTTTAAGAAATTCAATGCATTGAGAAAAATGACGGCATACTCATTATAATCGTTTTTAGTATATTATTGTGGTCTGTAGATTCTAAAGAGTAGGATTTCTTAAGCAACAACGTTGAGAGTTATAATTTGTCAAGATTTACTTAAACATAAATTATAATAAATCTTGACAAATTATAACTCTCAACGTTGTTGCTTAAGAAATCCTACTCTTTAGAATCTACAGACCACAAACAATGATTTAACCATATTCAATGATTTGAAATACTTTTATGTTATTTTAGAGTTACTTTTACCATTAGCATAAACAATATATGTGGTCTAAAATTTATAGAATCATATATTGTTTTCCTTTCGTTTCTCTCTATGGATTCGGGTGAAATCATCTTTTCGATCGCTTTGAGAGAAAAAAGTTATTTATCAAACTTACATTGCAACGAAAAAAACAAAAAAATAATGGAGAGATCTTAAGAGAAAATATCCAACAAAATTTAGGGTTATTAAGGGAGATGACTTTCGGAAGACATGAATGAAACGATTTTTATAGTTTTTGTTTTTCAAAAAAAAAAAAAAAAAAAATTATCCTCCAGTAATTAATATTTACCAGCTTCTTCTTATTTTTGGTCAAAGTATATATCAGTTTTTTCTTATATTGGTTTTATAATATAAATGAAACAATATATTAGTGATACGAACGACTCGATGCTGTAGTTGACTATATATAAATGACACGACAGAATTTCCTACTAAGATATCTACGAAATCGTGCTACATTCAATTTCTGAAAATGAAACAGAGTTAAATAAATAAATTTATAATCCAAAAAAACGAATTATAATCCAAAAAAACGAATTATAATCATATAGATCTCAATTACAAGAATAAACGCAGTGATCTGACAATGATAATTAAAATACATTATCATAAATTACAGATGTGGATGTGGGTGAAATTTGGATAAGGGAATCTTAAGGACACCAACACGTATTGAGAATTTAAGAGCTTACATTTAATATAATCTATTTTAGTTAAGTAAATAGCAAGTTACCATTCGATGCGATCTCATCGGAAGGGTTATTATATCTCACTAACTACTTTACATTTTAATTAATTATACGGTAGAACGCTAATGGTCACATAAATGTGCACAATTAATGAATAAATCGAAATTAGTGGCAACTCACGAGATCTTTTTTTTTTGTGGTGTCTAAATTATGAGAACAATTACAAGAATATTTTTTTAACTGACAATCTATTCGTTCTATGTAGATTGAGACTACGGCGAACGACTTTCTTTACACCGTGAATATTTCCTTTTTAAAACTTGCCTCTTTTAACCTGCAGAAATCACATTTTATGGGAATCGAAACTCATAAATTCTGGTGTATAAACATTAATTAACCTTTAAATCAACCATTAAACTAAGGGGACTTCCACAATTCTCGTGATTGTTTTCTCATTTATTTGTTTGTGACGCAATATTAAACTATGAGTTTACAAACACAAAATATACATATATAACCGCATAAAATCATTAATCAATATTCAATTTTAAATTAAATTGAGTTCAGATTTTGGTTTCTTGATATTTAAATGCACATACAGTGATGGCAATTTAAACCTCTTTTTCAGTTCGGAAAATCAATATAGCAGATTTTTCTGTTTGTTTTTATTTTTAAACAACATATTTTTCTGTTTGTTTTTTATATAAAAAAACGTTATTTATTGTACAATTAGTAAGCTGCCACCAAACAACGACTACTCGGCAGCTGTTCCTGCAGAAATATATGAAGGGATCCAATGAGGAGGTTCAATTCAATCAATTTTTATTTTCAGTTTCATATACTTTATATAGAGAGTATTGCGTCGCATAATTAGTTAATTTATTTTTGCTAAAATTTCAGTCAATATAGTATACTCGACAATTTTCCTCCAAAACGAAAGTATTTACTTACATCTTCGTTTATAGAAGAAAAAAAAAAGAAACAAATGTTCGTATTACAAAACACAACATGTGTTTGCCCACTTGAACCATTAATGACTTGCTCTCTTCTAACTCGGCACTTTGTATCCTCAACATTTAAAATTTGATGTAATATTTTTTATAATAATTTTAGAAATCCTCCATTATGTTTCATGTTTTAAAATTTATTATTTCCTTATGGATCTATTACACCTGTACATACCAACACTAACTAGCAGCCTTAGCTGTATATCCATAAAACAACTTTATTACGGTAGAGTTGCATATTTATAAACAAAGTATTATTTAAATAACTATAAGGAGAAAATGATTAATTATATGGTTAAACTCGGACCGGTAGTTAAACCAAAATAACATAACCATTTTGTTATTATATTGTATTTTTTGCCAATTACGCAGTTATACAAAAAATCACGGTTTTGACCAGCTAATTCTCAACTTTAATGAAAACTAAAAAGAATTTCACGTTGGAATTAAGTTTTTTCGTAACATGATCTATATTATATGTACATGTTTTTGTCACTGATATCCCAATTACATATATACGTATTTTCCCCCACTGAATTTGCAACAATGCATACCATTTGGATTATGTAACTGTCTAGTGTTTGTGCATCAAATTATAACCAATTTCTAACCTCGAACATCAGATCACAACATACCCAGATACATAAAATAGAACAAATCAAATAATAAAATACATAGCAGTAAAAAAAAAAAAACGAGGTTAAGAGCTGGAGACATGAGCTGTACATGTCTGTATAGAAAGAAACTAAACCAGACTCTTTGATACATAGAGAACTTGTCATGTTATTTTGCAATTATGTGATTCTTTGCTGGTCCTTTCATATACTGGAGCCCAATTCAATACTTCATTATAGAAACTCACACATAATCATTTATTATTCCTAGGATAAGACATACATACATATATAATTATGATTTTGTGAATACCACAATTATCAGCCATTGTTGATTTTCTCGTAAAAACATATCCCAAAAAGAATTGTTGGGGTATATATATTTAAGGGAATCGAATCATACACCTAGAGTATTTGTATATGAATGACCAATAATCATATGGTTAGCTCATAAGATTACTTTTCCAACATTATGGCACAACTAACTAGTGTATCAAAATAATAACAATATACTTATAATTAATAATCTCTAATACTAGTTGTTGTTTTTTTGGAGTTTAGGAATTAGGAGCATGCATCATTTAATTATCTTTGTCTCGTGGTGCGTATAATTAACATACTCGTTTCCATGTAGCACTCTACCAAAAAAGGTTTAGGTCTAAAATCGTTATAATATGCAAAATCAAATTAATTTTAGATTACTAAAATGGGTTTAGATGACTAGGTCAAATTATTCCCTGAAGTGACTCCATGCTTATACTAGTTTCATACTCCCTCCGTTTTCTTAAGATTGATTTTCTGAGTTTTATTTTTTGTTTTGAAAAGATTGATTTTTAAGCTCTAATAGATATGTTAGTATTACCCTTTCTCTTATTGGATATAATTAATAAGAATTTTGGAATGTGGTGTGGGTTGTGGAGTAAATGATTAGAAAAAGTTAGTATTAAATGCTTATTAATCTATGTGAAAAAATTCAGAAAATCAATCTACAAAAAACAGTGGGAGTATATTGTAATTACACCCTATGAAGTCTCTTAAAACAAAAAGAGGTTTTATTGATTTGATTGTGATGAAATAGTTAGTTTAGACTTTAGGTTAGGCATTAATTTATCCTTATAAATTATTTTATGATGTCGTGTATGAGAATGCCACGTTGAGGGTAGAAAGTTATATTCTTGGCGTTAACGCAACCATTTCCTTCTTGTTATATAATTACTTTTTTATTTCTGCCACCAAAAGTATTAAATTAATGTAGTTTTTTTTTTTCTTTTCGACGAAACAAAACATTTCATTACTAATGAAAGCTTGACGTTAGTTACATAATCTTCGTGTAGATGTGGAGTTAACCAAGAAAGATGATTAATGCAACTGGAATAGAAAGAGATATTTTGAGGTAAGTTCTTAGCCAAATAATGAACATGCATTGCAATTTCTTCTCACACTTTGAAAGATAACATGATTGAACTTCTTTGCCCATCTGGATATTTCCTTACAGAGATTGTGTATTTCAAAGTCATTATCTTCACCATTTAAATGTCGAACGAGATTCAAACAATATCCTTCAAAAATATCTGCATGATATCCCATCATGTATGTGTTTTAAATTACAGATAAAAGAGCTTTCTCTTCTGCTTCCACAGCTGTAGAAGCTTCTCCTAAATGTGATGATCCCCAATACTTAGCAATACCTAGACCATCTCGTACAATCTAACCACCGAAAGTCTTTGCAGAAACCACATGTCATTACCATATATATGTTTCTTTCTTGTTTTAAAAGGTTCATCATTACCGAAAGATAATGTCTGTACATTTTTTGGTGTAATTTTATTGAATCAACTAAGCAGAAAAATACAATAGCCGACAGAAAAAAATAAATCTTTTTGGAGACTAAAATCTCTATGGATATAAGTCTAAATCTAAGACTATGCATCCGCACAAGAGGTGAACCTTATTTTTAACTACGGAAGAAAACCTAATATTTAACTAAATTAAATGGCGGTAGAAGGATACTAACGTCAAAGATTTAACGATCTAAAAGAGGAGAATAATCGAAAACTATCATAAACTAGGCTACACAATTTTACTGGCACTTTTCTGAAATAAACGAGGATAAAACCATAACTCTAAATCATCAATTAAAGACGAATCTTGAAATGCCACCCAGCAACTCGAATCCAATGAAAGATTCTCTTCCGCCAGCATAAACCAACACCGTAAAAATAAAAGCCATAGATCCAACATTATGAAACCAAAGACGTATTTTCTTTCTCCGTCGAAAAGTTTGCAAAATCAACTCCGAAAAACTTGAAACAAAACATCGGTTTATACAGAGCCGTGCCTACAGTGTAATGAAAAAGGCTTTTGCCTCAAGCCCCCGAATTATATAATTATTTTAGAGCCCCCATTTTTGCAATGTGTGTGATGTATCAGAGTGGTTAGCAACTGATTTCTGTTTGGTTTCCGAGTTCGAATCCAGCCGACGTCCTTTTTTATAAACGTTTGTTTGTTTTTTTTTTGGGACGGGAAAGGAAAAAAAAAGGAAAATTGAGATTCTGAAAAGGAAATTTGTTTTCAACCTAAAAATCGGGATTCTAAATGGAAAAGGAATGAATTAAAGTCTATAAATCAAATCTGAAATCTGAGATCAATCAAAATCCCAAGCTTCTTATAATTATCGTCTTCTTCCTCTGGCCTTGCGACATCCAACATGTACGTCTTCTTATAATTATCGTTTTCTTCAAATTCAGAATAGGAAAAAATCCAACAGGTACGTCAATATCCAATCAACACTATAAATTCAACTTTTGTAAATTACGTTGGGGGAATTTGTTTAGGAAATTGATTGAGATTTGTTTAGGTTGATTTGTTTTTTGAACTCACAATTCTAAAAGAGTCTTTGCCAAAAGAGTACAAGAGACCCGTTGAAGTGTTGAATTATTTGAAAGGAATATAAGAGTGTTATCCAAACTCATGGATTGCTTATCAGATATTGCTGACGATTCCAATTTCAGTTGCTTTTGCTGAAAAAAGTTTTTCAAAGTTAAAGTTGATAAAGTCTTATTTGCGATCAACTATGTCACAAGAAAGATTGAATAGTCTAGCTATCATATCTATAAAAAGAGAAATGGTTAGGAACCTCGATTACGAGAGTTTGGTAAAAGAGTTTATTGAAAAAGAAGGAAGAAAGATTATGTCTTAGTTTTTTTAGATTAAGATTTTGTTTTTGAATATTTTATATGTTTTTAAAATTATATTATATTTTTATTAAAAAGTCTCATTTTTTAAATTTGCCTTAAGCCCTTATAAACCTTCGCACGTCACTGGATTTATATATATAAAAAATATCGAACAGTCATTTAATATTTTTTCATTTTAACTTTCTTCAAAAAAAATAAAAAATTTGAAAAATTTATTGCGTCTAACCTCGAGCGGTATAATTGTTGCGTGCATGAGATATCAGCAGCAACTGCAAAAAGCAAACCTGTTAGTTGGAGAACATTTACTTTTGTACCTTTGTAAATTTATTGTATTTATACACACTAATTTTATTTATTCTTGCTGAATACATCATTTGGTATTTTGATTCCATGTTTTAATGGAATTCCATCATTTGGTATACAAACATAAATGAATTGTTACTAGTCATCTAATAATAATTAATCACTTTTCATCTTATATCTTAACGAATCATCTCCAATCTTCACGACTAAAATTGTCACGTTCTGAAAAAAACAAAAAAAAAAAACTTTCTTTTATTTTAGAGAAGAGACTTTAAAGCCAACCAAAGCAGGCCATCTTTTGATCTATCTTGTACCCATATATATATATACATGTGCATTCATTGAAAAGTTAACTATATTTGTCATTAATAACAATTAAATAAAGCCGAAAGTTTTCCCCCAATTAAGAAAACATTAAACGAATCAAAAATCTAAACTGCTGCAATAAAACAGGTAACAACCAATTTTAAAATTCGCATGAGACTTGTGGTTTACGAGATTTATTATTTTGTGTGTTTAACTCGTTCATCTAGCAATCAATTGGTTACTGATTTTACCACATAAGTTTGGATATCAATAGTAAGATATAGGGTCTGTTCGTTTGTATGTTGCAGGGGGTTGCGGTCAAATGATGTTCGTTTACTAGACGCAGTCTCCTGCGGTTACGGCTGCGACTAGACGTTGTGATATGCGTTCGAAATTTATGAACGCTGAAAATATTCAATGTTGCGTTGCGATCAGTCGCAACAAACAACTGCAACGACCAACCGCACGACTACCAAACGAACAACAACAGTTGTGTCTGGCCGCATCCACCAATAAACGAACAGACCCATAATATGCAATAATTAGAAAAATTCACAAACATAAATGATAAAAAAAAAAATGTGTTGTAAGCGAATATTTTGGCTTTGAATGTAACATGAAATAATGATCTTTACATTTTACCAAAAAAAAAAAACATGAAATAATGAATACTAATAAGTATTTTAGGAAACAATGAATGATAGGCTGATGCTAAGCAATAGTGTGGTTTTGTGTTTGCCAGCTAGGAGCCACAAAGGATCCAAAGAGCTTCTTCATCCAGGGGTATATCCGTCATTTCAACATTCATCTTCTATTCCACAACTCTCTTCCATATTTAAGACACTTCAATTCTTCACATGATTTTCAAAATCTCTCTCTCTCTCTCTTCTCTCGTGTTCCCCACTTTTGCTCTCCCTCTCTCTCTCATACACTTTTTTATTTAATTTTTCGGATCGAGAAGAGAGAAAAGTTCTCCATGTTCTGATTGTTTCACGAAGACCAGAAGTTACGGCAATGGCGGTTTACGGCGAGAAGAAGCACTGGTGGCTCCGCAACAAGAAGGTCTGTCTTCTTCATTTCCCTAATTGGATCTGTTAAATTCCAAATCTATCTCATGCATTGTTGTTGTTTTTTTTCGAAATCGATCTGATCGAATATGTCATTGTTTACAGATCGTGGATAAGTACATGAAGGAAGCAAGGAGTTTGATAGCGAGCCAAGATCCCAACGACGTCAAATCGGCTCTGAATCTTATCGAGTCTGCTCTCTCTGTCTCTCCTCGTTACGAACTCGCTCTCGAACTCAAAGCCAGATCGCTTCTCTACCTTCGTCGATTCAAAGATGTCGCCGATATGCTTCAGGATTACATTCCCAGCCTTAAATTGGCCGGCGAAGACTCCGGCTCCGGCATCGGTTCATCGGAGCTCTCTTCCACGCATTCGTCTCGAGAATCGGTTAAACTTCTGAACGATTTGCCCACTCATGTTGATTCCTCCTTCAAATGCTTCTCTGTCTCCGATTTGAAGAAGAAAGTCATGGCAGGTCTCAGTAAAAACTGCAACGAACAAGGGCAATGGAGGTATTAATTTATTCATTAATTAGTAAAAAAAAATAACCCGACCCGGTTTTGATTCGGATCTTTTCTTCCTGTTACAGATATTTGGTTCTAGGTCAAGCTTGTTGCCATCTAGGTCTAATGGAGGACGCAATGGTCCTCCTCCAAACCGGTAAACGCCTAGCCACCGCCGCGTTCCGTCGTCAGAGCATCTGCTGGTCTGACGATAGCTTCATCCTCTTCTCTTCCGCCGACGGCGGATCCTCTCCTCCCTCCTCCGTCGTCGTCTCTTCTGCCTCTCAGCCACGATCTCTCACCGAATCCGAAAGCGTCGCTCACGTGCTATCTCACATAAAGCTCCTCTTACGACGGCGCGCCGCCGCACTCGCCGCTCTCGACGCCGGACTCTACTCCGAATCAATCCGTCATTTCTCCAAAATCCTAGACAGCCGCCGTGGAGCGCCGCAGGGATTCCTCGCCGAGTGCTTTATGCACCGGGCCTCCGCCTACAGATCCGCCGGCAGAATCGCGGAATCCATCGCCGATTGCAACAAAACGTTAGCCTTAGATCCGTCTTGCCTCCAAGCCTTAGAAACCAGATCCGCATTGCTCGAATCCGTTCGGTGTTTCCCCGATTCGCTTCACGATTTAGAACACCTGAAACTCCTCTACAACTCAATCTTACGTGACCGGAAACTTCCCGGTCCGGTTTGGAAACGGCACAACGTCCGGTACAGAGAAATACCGGGGAAACTATGCGTTTTGACCTCGAAAATCCAGCAATTGAAGCAGAAAATCGCAAACGGAGAAATCGGAAACGTGGATCACTACGCCCTGATGGGAATCAGACGCGATTGCTCGAGATCAGAGCTGGATCGAGCTTACTTATTACTCAATTTAAAGCATAAACCGGAGAGATCGATGTCATTTATTGACCGGTTGGAGTTAACCGATGACGAAGAAGAATTAGACTCGGTTAAGGACCGAGCCAGAATGTCAACTCTATTACTCTACAGATTGATCCAGAAAGGTTACTCCGTCGTGACAAGTAACATCGCGACGGAACAAGCGGCGGAGAAGCAACGGAAAGCAGCCGCCGTAACGGAAACTCATCGGAGTAATAACATCGAAACGCCGAGTAGAGCGGCTGCGGTTGCGGCGAATAGTAACAACAATAATACGAATGTGGTGAAAGGAGTGTTTTGTAGAGATTTGACGGTGGTTGGGAGTTTGATTGCACGGGCCGGGTTTAATCAACCGGTTCCGGTTAAATACGAAGCGCTTAGTTGCTGAATTTTCTTCTTCTTCTTCTTGATTATGCAGTTTGTACAAAAGAAAAGACAGATCACATTGGATGAAATTATGGATAATAAGAATATTGTCTGCCCGAGAATTTTGGAGCTTTCTCTCTTGTTTGTTTCTTCTTTATTCTTCACTCTGCCTAAACGACAAAACCCCCAAAAAAGTGATACGCAATCTTATTAAAATTTAAATTCACTATNGTTGCCGTTGGCGGATTGGTTTCGGACGGAGATTCAGCGGTCGCGGTGGTGGAGAAGAAACCATCGACGAAGGACCAAGGTTCGTCAGGTAGTGAGCGAGTCGCTGCCGGAGATGACGAAGAGTCTGCGAACATCAGCAGAGATTTGCAGAAGCATATCGACGGTAAAGGCGAGTAGGTTCCGCGACAGAGGAGTCGCGAAGAAGTATCAGATCGAGAGGTGGATCTGGTCAGGGGCTGAGGACTCGCCGGAGACGATGAAGGATTCGTCTGAGTAGCTTGCCGGTGGAGTCGTGGTTTCGACGAGGGCGGCTGCTAGCTTCACTTCACGGGCAAAGGATGAAAAGAGGCATGGTTTGTCTCAGGTATCAATTATTATCGATGCAGGTGTGTTTTGCCAAAAGGTGGAGATTGTTGTTGGGCTTGTTGCAAGTTTGACAAATACACACAGGTGGGCTTTAAATGGGCCAGACGAAATTGACAATAAGAGAAGAAGAACAAAGCTCTTTGGGATGAGTTATGGCCCAAGTAACATCACCTATATATCAAGGTTCATTAGATCAAAGATAAGGTGGTGGGTGAGAAAAGACTAGAAGAAAGAAGTTTGAGAGAGAGAAAGAAAAACAGAGAGAGTTTTTCAGCAAGTTCTCTTAATCTTTCTTGAGGGTCTTTGATCTTTGTTTCTTCTTGAGATTACCTGTAAAACCGAAGACATCACCACAAGTTAGTGGTGTGTGTAACCTCTCTTTCACTTAGTGAAGTTTGGGAGCAAGAGATCTCCCCCGAGACGTACCGGTTAGAGGCCGGGAACTCGGTTATCAAACCTTGTGTCGTTTCTTACAAGCAATAGTTACAAGTAATTTCCCTACAAAAGCAAATGCCAAAAGTGTTTGCATTTACATTCTTGAGAAAGAAAATCAGTTTGTGAGCTCATTTGGAAAAAGAATATACAGTAAATGTAAATGCGAATAAACAGTCGAAAAACCTCATATTTATATCAAATAACAATCGTTATAATCATTTGGAATTTGTGCATTTCTGATATTTTTGTTAGTTGAAAAGTGAACAAATATAATTTGTTTTTTCCTTATTCTTCTTTCTTCCAACTACAACTCTTTTATTAATACGAAATGACAGAATACAACCCATGAGTTGTGACTTGTGAGGAAAAAAATAGCAGATCATGGAAAATTTAAATATTGTTTTCACATGATCTTTGTTGAAACCATTTAAAGAATTATGCAGATCTAATGTAGGTTTCCTTGTAGAAAAAAATATCTTTAAAGGTAGTACTTTTGGTTACAAGTGGAATACTTTATGAAACGATGCAAGTTATATATATTAGGGAGAATTACTAAACTAATGATAGAATTCTTATTTATTATTTGTTTGAGTACATTTTATCAATATTACTAAATTAATTTAGCATACCAAAAATATCACTCTCGTATTTGGTGAGAAAAACGTAATTACAAAACTATTTTTTTTTTTTATCACGTAGGCAAAAATTAGTTTTATTTACATAAATACTAGAGCGCAAAAAAACAAAAGTTTGTCGGTCTTTGATGGTATACTTGTTTAATTTTGGTCAACTCAAATTTTGGAACGTAGATTTGTTTGATGGATGATAGATCTGTTTGATCTTGGTAGACTTATTTTGGTAGACATATTTTAACGACTCTGTAGATTAACGCTAAAAATCTGCAATTTGATGGTTATAGTGTTGAAAATATAACTTATGTTAGTTGATGCATGTCACCATGTGATTACAATACTTAGTGTAATTATAAATACATTTGTAAAGTTGGGATGTGTAGCCATGTGATGGACAATATTTCGTGTAGTTGGAAATTATTTTTCCTCACTTTTATTAGACAATATGTTGATGGATGATGAAAAAATAGGAAGATTTGCTATACCATTGGTAGACCTAGATTCCACTCTACCAATTTTTTTAACAAATTTTACGAATATTTGACAGATTTTGCAAATACTATACAGACTTTGCGGGTATTTAGTAGACTTTACAAAATCTGTCAAATTTATTGGTATATTTAGATTTTAGTCTGCAAGTCTGTTTTTCATTTTGGTAGATTGTACGAATATTTGACATATTTTACAGATATTTGGTAGACTATGCGTATATTTAGCGGAGACTTAAAATATAGTCATCCATTTTTTGTGTGCAGTAGATATCTAGCAGACTGTTCTGGTATTTGGCAGATTTTACGAAAGTATTCTAAACTTATCGACAAACGTAGATTTTAATATGCTAGTCTGCCTTTTTTGGTATATTATGCGGGTATTTGGCATAATCTTATGGTATTTGGCAGATTTTACGAATATATTCCAAATTTATTGGCATACGTGGATTTTAATCTTTTATATTTAACGGCAGACTTAAATTACAGTTTATTAGTCTGTCATTTTTTGGAGTAATTAGAATTTTCAAAATTATATAATAAACATATATACGACAAAAGATGAATGACAACACAAAATCCAAGTGAAGAATCGAATTTAAACATGATAATATCCGACCACATGTCCAACAATTACTCTACTATTGAGAATTTAGATAGTAATTTTTAAATATTCGAACTATTACTACCCTATCAAAAATTAACCTGCATAATTCAATCTTTTTTTTAACTCACATTTCAAATATAATTTTTAATAGTTAAATTATTCTTATACGATTCATATCCGCTGTTATCCAACCTGTTAGTTAAAAAAACATGCTTAATTAAATCGAGATATTAAGAAAATAGTAAGCAAAAAAAAAATATTGGCAAAATCTTCTAAAGCTTCGTCCTCTATCTACAAAATTTATAAGATGGGAATACGGAATGAATTCATCTCTCACTGGTTAGAGAAGTTTGTTATTTTAAAAAAAGGAATTAAGAAAATATATAATTGTACACGTAGTCATGTCAAAAAGCCACTCAAAATTAGTGGTTTCGTTTTTTTTTGGTTGTGTCAACAGAAAATGTAGAAGATTGTGTGTACTGGCGAATGAAACAAAAATGAGAAGAAAAGGTTAAAAAATTGACAGAGGTCCAATCAAATGCACTCAAAACGAAGAAACTTAGCAAAGGACAAAACTTTCTTCTCTTTCAGACATGACATTTCGAAAGGTACATGAATGTTTATTATTGCTGCCCATAACTTTGGTTCTGCTTTTTTAGTCACTTTCTCATTGGGATTTTTGTCTTTACTTATAAATCACTGTGAAACTTTCTTTTGTGTCTTTGCATGCCACAAATCAGACAGCACATTGGTAAATGAGTGTTTCTCGAATTTACCAAGGTAAAACTATAGAACAGCTTAGGTTAAATCCGATTAGGGGATTAGGGTAATTCAGATGAGACCAAAATTAAATTGTAAATGCAAATTCTAATTCGAGTTCATTTGGTTTTATTTATTTTTAAATAAAAATACCCCAATCAGATTTTTGTATAAAATATCATAAAATTCTATTTTGGTTTTCCACATTTTCTAAAAAAATTGATCACTAAAAACATTTTTGTTAAGCAACTATTTTGATAGTAAATTATGTACAACTCTTTCAAGCTTGAATCTAGCATTATTTGTGAGAATATTCCACATCGGAAGTTGGGAGAGGCTTTGAATAGTATATAAGGAGATTGGACCAATCCACTTATTGCCAATTAGTTTTGAGTTGAAAACCCATAAAACTTAACATATATTCTCACACTACTTTTCTTTTCTCTTGAATAGGCTTAAGCTGTTAACATAAACAAACGTATTTGAGATATTTACTTTAAAGAATTGTTTCCTTTGTTTGTCAAACCTGGTGACTATCCATCAACTGCTGCTAGTGATCTCGCGTGTTTACAAGTAAGGAGATCACAAAATTAGGTCTACATGTGTTGTATGTTTGATCTTGTGTAAGTCTCTTTCGAGAAGGATTCACTAGGCTAAATTTGGTCAAGTTCAGAGATGCTCCACTAGATTACGAGCCTGCTAGGGTAAAATAGAGTGTCTCACAATGTGGGGATTCGGTTACAGTGTGGTTTTATGTGAAATGATCAGACCGGAAGTGTTGGGTTTCTGAAAACTTGTGTAGGATACATAGGCCCAATAAAGCCCACATTTTGACCTTGGGCCGCCCAAATAAAGCCCACTAGTTTAACGTCGCCAATTTGCTTCTCCCGCCGAACCGTTTCAGCATTATCCAAAAAGAAAGAAAAGTTTTCAATTTCCCCCGCTTACTACTTTCCCACAAAACTAAATCTTCCTCGAGACGCTCTCTCTCTCTCTCTCGCTCTGCAAATCCCAAAATTTATTGGTTCAAATCTGGGTTTCGTTTCAAACCTAGCTTCGATTTCTCCAAACTGTAACCCTAATTTCTTACATAGAGAAGAAAGAGATGCTAGACTCAGGTGTCCCTTCCAAGACGTTTTCGGGTGTTCGATTCGCTCTCGTTGGATTCAATCCCATCGACGGAAACACGGTATTTCTCTATCTCCATCGTCAATTCAACTGCTATTTCTTCTTCTTCTATCATTAGAGATTCGGTTTTCATTTCGAGGGTTTCTGATTGATTCTCTCTGGTAGAAATCTCCGTTGGTTTGATTTTTTTGATTCGCTCACTTGTTGATTTTGCCATAATCTCACCACAGTTACGGTCCAAGCTTCTGAGTGGTGATGGTGTTGATGTTGGCCAATACAGTCAATCCTGTACTCACCTCATTGTAGATAAACTGGTTTATGTAAGTAAACTGGTTTATGTAAGTCTAATCTCTAATTTTTTTATTTTGTTTTCGCGGTTGAAAAATTCTTATTATTTTTTGTTTTTTTCTTGGTGGGCATCATAGGATGATCCGGTTTGTGTTGCTGCTCGAAGCAGTGGGAAAGTGGTTGTCACTAGATCATGGGTTGATCACAGCTTCGACATTGGAATGCTTATAGATGCAAACTCGGTCAGTTTCTCTATGCTTAGTTCAAAAAAGAAGAAGAAGAAGATTTCATTTATTGATCTTATTATTGCATAATTTGGCAGGTTTTGTACAGGCCTCTTAGAGATTTGAATGGGATTCCAGGGTCCAAAAGCTTAGTTGTGTGCTTGACTGGGTACCAACGTCAAGATAGAGAGGACATTATGGTGTGTGCTTCTTCAACTTGCTATTCGTGAATTGGTTAAATGTGATTTCTTATGAAAGTTGTTTTCTTCGTTTTTCAGACAATGGTTGATTTGATGGGTGGGCAGTTCTCGAAGCCGTTGGTTGCAAACCGGGTAACCCATCTTATATGCTACAAGTTTGAGGGTGAGTCACTTTATAGACATTGGGGATAGGTGTCTACTTTGGTTTTACATCTTCAACTATCCTAAGCTAGTGTTTTTTACGAGGGGAATACATATTTGATTGGAATCCTTCTTTCTGCGCAGGAGAAAAGTATGAGCTAGCCAAGCGGATGAAGAGGATTAAACTAGTGAACCACCGGTGGTTAGAGCACTGGTGAGAGGCATACATGAGTTTTGAGTTTTGTTCATTCTCTTTTTGTTTTCGTTTTCGTTTTGTGGATGCGTTGCAGTCTGCTCTACTTTCCAGATTCTCACAATTTGTTCTTCGTCTTTGCAGCTTAAAGAATTGGAAGCTCCTTCCTGAGGTTGATTATGAGATAAGGTAAAAGTGCACACATATCCATCTCTATCCCATGTATCAGGGGATTCCTCGAATTGCTATTCTGTAGAGTTGGCATAGTCTCTTATTTAAAGTTGAATTGTGGCTTTCTAAAGAAATTGGTTTCTGGAATCCGTACTCATTTCAGTTTTGATTAGTAGTTATGTCAACATGAAAACTGGGCCAAGCATATACTCCCACTACAAGCTGATCATTTTCTCTTTTCTCAGTGGCTATGACTTGGAGATGATGGAGGCTTCAGCTCGAGATTCTGAGGACGAAGCAGAAGATGCCTCTGTGAAGCGTGCAAACAACAGCCCTCTTGGTCTTAGGGTTGGTGCTGTGGCTGCAGTTGAAATGTCCGAGTCGGAAGGAAAAGATATCCCGGTTGTTCAAACAAATTCAGGCGCACAGGATG
The DNA here is from genome assembly GCA_002933935.1 of Eutrema yunnanense. Taxonomy (NCBI): domain Eukaryota; kingdom Viridiplantae; phylum Streptophyta; class Magnoliopsida; order Brassicales; family Brassicaceae; genus Eutrema; species Eutrema yunnanense. The sequence continues at coordinate 5,632 of PKML01043545.1, read as the reverse complement.
GTTCATCATTCTGTAATACATCCAAAGACAATTGGTTAACTCCGAAAAAGATGGACAGACCTCTTGAAGCCATGGTCTCTACTGACGCAGTTGCTGCTCAGCAGTATAATTATCAGAGAGCACGTACATTTCAGGAAACTTTTAACTATGTGTCCCCCGTTCTAGTCAACAAGACTTCTGAGCAAGGGATGGGCAGAATGGAGACCGATGACTCAGCATCTATTAACATGAGTATCAGAAGGCATTCCTCTCTAGCCACTTATTCAAGGAAAACACTTCAGAGATCGCCAGAAACAACTACCTTAGGAAACGAGTCAAGTGGCCAAAACGGTACCCTTAGAATGGATGACAGGGGCCTAAAAGCTTCGACTGCCTTTAATACCTCTGCATCAAAATCAAGTCCTTCCGTGGAAAGAACAACACTCTTTGAGGATCTTGACAAGATTGATAAGTTGCATGGCAAGGAGTCCCTTCCGCTGTTGCCTCAGGCGAAATTTACAGATGGTTCTGTCAGTAGCAAAGGTTCACAAAAGGTACACCACAACAGCGAGGCAAGTATTCCACCACCGGCTAGTTTGTTGTTGCAGGAATTAAGAACAGGTTCGCCTAAAGAAAGCCTTAGGCCTGTGCCGAGCATTAATGATCCAACTGAAAGTGGGGAAGTTGGCCATAAATCTCCTGCAATTGTTTTAAATACTGAACTGTTGAGCTCAAATGTAGTACCCGTGGAAGGTACTATTTCAACTGCGGAGAATATCATTTCGAAATGTGCACGGGATGAAATACCGGAGAGATCATCGACTGAGCCAATGGTGGGGAATATCTTATTACAGGAACTAAGAGCAGGCTCACCTGAACAAAACCTTAGGGTTGTGCCAAACATCAGTGACCACACTGAAGGCAGGGAAGTTACACATAAGTTGGATGTGAGTGATTCAGCAACTAGGTTATTCAACTCAAGTGTTGTTCCCAGGGAAACTGATATTAGGACTCCAGAAATTATTACTTTGAAGGGTGCATTGGATGAAGTACCTGAAAGATCTGTAACTGAGGCTGTGATGAGAAGATCTAGTACCTCTCCTGGGTTGGGTTTAATTGGAATGAAAGGCCAGCCAGAAACAGAGCTGCCTAAGAAGACAACAGTTCCAAGAAAGAGCCTAGGCATTAAAGGCAGGAAAAAGAACCCCATTAACCAAAAGGGATCAATATACTTGAGCGAACCTACTCCAAAGGACAAGCGCACTGATTGTCTAAACAAAGGAAATGTTTCAGCGCCAGTAACAGATAATGGCAATCAGAAGGAGACATCAAGTCCTATCCTAAATCCTGAGGCTGTACCAGAAATGGCAAAACATATTGACTCAGAGACTGAAGCCCTTAAGGGAATTGACTCTGAAGATAATAAATCTTATGTCCCAGAAGAGAAAGACCATCTTGTGAACCAAGATAAGCTGCAGGCTAAGACCCCGGAGGAGGCTGATGCAGAGGTGGAAATTTCATTGCTAGAACCGGAGCTTAATGATGTTCCAACTAAAGATCCAAGTGATGGTGCATTACAATTAGAGGTTGATAAGAATAAAAGTAAACGCACGAGGGAGGCTACTGTAGGTAAAAATAGCCTTCGGAGTGGGAAGAAAGGAAATTCTTCAACAGCCGAAGTAGAAAAATCCACTATCAAGAAGACGAAAAAATCTAGAAAAGAACATGATGCCAAAGCAAACGATACTGTGGTGGAAGATATAAGGGATAACTCTGCGAACGAGATGGAGAACTTTGCATTGGAAAATCAATTTGGGAAGGTCAGTTCTGGTGGAGACCAAAGCCCAGTTGCGGGAGAAACATTAGCAAGAAAGGAGGCAGAAACGAAGGATCCAAGCGATGCTGTAGTGCAGTTAGGGGTTGATAAGAATAAAGGTAAACGCAGAAAGGAGGCCACTGTAGAAAAAAATAGGCTTCGAAGTGGGAAGGAAAGAAGTTCTTCTACAGTCAAATTTGGAAAACCTAGTGTCAAAAAGGCGAAAATTTCTAAAAAAGACCATGACGCCAAAGCAAACGATACTGTGGTAAAAGAGATAGGGAATAACTCTGCAGAAATGAAGGAGAGTTTAGCAGTGGATAAAAAATCTGAGGATGTCAGTTCTGATGGAGCCCAAAGCCCTGTTGCGGGGAAACCAGTAGCAAGAAAGGATGCTGCAGCTAATTATCCAAGTAATGCTGCAATGCAGTTAAAGGCTGATAAGAATAAAGGTAAACACGGAAAGGAGGCTACTGTAGAAAGGAGTAGCCTTCAAAGTGGAAAGAGAAGAAGTTCTGATACAGTTGAAGTAGGAAAATCCAGTGTCAAGAAGCCTAAAAAATCTAAAAAAGAACGTGGCGCCAAAGCAACAGACACTGAGATGAAAGATATAGAGGATAACTCTGCAGAAGAGAAGGAGAACATTGCAGTGGATAATAAACTTGGTAGAGAGAAAAGCCCGGTTTCAGGAAAACCATTAGCAAGAAAGGAAGCTGCAAAGTCAGCTAAAAGGGCTACAAAGGCGGATAAAGAGTCTAAGCAGCTCAGTTCTAAGCCCTTGGCTAGTAGAAAAGTCTTACAGGACCGAGAACAGGAGCCCAAGTTTTTTATTGTCAGTGGTCCTAGGTCCCAGAGAAAGGAATACCAGCAGATCATTAGGCTTTTAAAAGGTAAATGTTGCAGGGATTCTCATCAGTGGTCTTATCAAGCAACACATTTCATTGCTCCTGAAATCCGTAGGACCGAAAAGTTTTTCGCTGCTGCTGCATCTGGAAGGTACAAATAAGTCCTTTCAGTCATACTTGTTTATTGCTCTCTTCAGCATAATAGTTCCTCTGTATTGTGTAAAACACCAAGCTAAGCCCTTTAAATAAGGATTTTCAAACAGTTTGCTAGTTTGAGCTTCTCCTTTGATAAAAACTGTATCTTTTCATCTTTTACTCATCACTTTCGTTTATGCAGTTGGATTCTGAAGACTGATTATGTGGCTGATTCAAAGGAAGCTGGGAAACTATTACCAGAGGAGCCTTATGAATGGCACAGTACTGGTCTTAGTGCAGATGGTGCAATAAGCCTTGAGTCCCCAAAAAAATGGCGGCTTATCAGGGAGCAAACAGGACATGGTGCTTTATACGGAATGCGCATTGTTGTATACGGTGACTGCACCATCCCTTCTTTGGTGAGTAATATCTTTCTCACATTCATACAATGAAAAATGGTCTTATACAGTTGAATACCAGAACGGTCGCATCTCTGCCAATTTTCTTTGTTCTTGATAACGTTGGCACAGTGTGAATTTGTGTCTTAACACAAATAAAGTTGGTGTGATTTAGCAAAAAAGAGCTGTAACACAGTTGAACACTAGAATGAATATTTTAGAGGAAACTTTGTTTCTTGGTTCTTGATGTACTTTAATTTTGTTTGGCTTACTCCCTAATCAGGATACGTTAAAGCGAGCTGTGAAAGCTGGGGATGGTACGATACTAGCAACCGCACCGCCTTACAAGCGTTTCTTGAATGAAAACACTGATTTCGCGTTGATAAGCCCCGGGATGCCGCATGATGACGTCTGGATCCAGGAGTTTATACGCCACGAGATCCCTTGTGTCCTCGCGGATTACATTGTGGAGTACGTTTGCAAACCTGGATACTCACTTGACAAGCACGTGCTCTACAACACAAACTCATGGGCAGAAAGGTCATTTAATAAGCTGCAGCTTAGTGCTGAAGGGAAAATCGTGGCCTAGGAGGTAAAAGAAGTAGAAGAAGAAGCTGTTGCTTCACATAACGTAATTTAGAATTAGCATTTCATCACAACATAAACCTTGGGCCATCCTTCTACCAAAAGTTAATATTGTATGTATGTAATGTTGCTTGCAAGGCAGGGAAGTATGAAAACCTTTGGAACATAAGGAGTATATTTATTTATCTTATTATATAAAGTAGAATGTTTCAAAATAAGTAATTCGTGACATGTGTTAAGTTAATCGATTAGATTTTGTCATTTGTTTAATAAATTTTCAATTGTATTTTGACACGTGTTTAATAAATTTCCAATTATATTTTAACACATAATATTAACAATAAAAATAAATTTTTCTAATCAATTCCTAATCCTAAAAGATGAAAAAACTATATTTCAGATTAGAATAAGGATATTAAACAATAGATAACAATCATAAAAAGAAAATAAATAAAAGCCAAAAAAAAATTAAAAAGAAAGAAAAAACCATATTTAAGTTTAGAATAAAGAAATCTTATTATATAAAATTGAATGTTTCGAATTTGCTAATTCACCTGATCGCGACAGGTGTTAAGTCAAAGTTAGAAAATTTTAAAATCGATAAATAAAAAAACTTAAAAATTTGGAAAATTTAATAACCGATTCAAAATCTTAAAAGCTAAAGTTACTAAAAAATAAATTTTATCCTAAAAGGAAAAATTAATATAAAAAAGGAAAAAAACATTCCTTATTTTTTTCACTTAGATTAAGGAAATCTTATTATATAAAGCTGAATCTTTCAACGTGAGTGTGACACGTAATATAATTCTTACTCACGAGATTGTCACATGTGTCATTGTTAATTAAGATCGTGATATGTGTATTAATAATATGAATAAAAGGAAAAATTAAATACGGAAATTCAGATTCTAACTCACGAGATCGTGACATGTGAAAAAACGGAAAATAATAATGTAATAATATAAAATTTCCGATAAGACAAAATAACAAAAAAGGAAAAATAAATTGTGTTTTATTTAAATAGAAACTAATAAAATAAAAAAGTAAGAAAAAATAGAAACTACAAAATCAAAAAAAAATGTAAACTATAAAATTCATAATATATAAAATTAGATTAATAACAGTTTGTTATCATGTTTAATAATTGTTTTATAAGAATCAAATGAATAAAAATCTGAAATATAAACTTTAAATTAAGTTTTGTAATTTATTTTTGGAACCCTCTCATTCATATGGAGTGAATGTTTACCATATTTATGGGTAGTATGAATCAATTTTGTTTTTTTTAGAAAAATTATGAATTACAAAACATAATTTCTAGATAACTAAACATGAGTCTTAATTTAGAATGTAATTATACGGGTCATATTTACTCGATTTATCAATTTAAGTGTCTAATATAGTTTATCTTTTATATGCGTATCACACGGGATCTAATCTAGTTGAAAATAATAAAGTATTATCGAGCGACCACAACAGTTACAGTAATTTCATTGACTGAAGCAGATTCATCAAGCACACTGGATTCTCTAGTCGCGTGATAGCCTTTGATTGACGCTTGGTCTATTCTCAGCTTCATTTTGAACACAACAAAGACGGATTTGTGTGCATCTTAAAACTTCTTCTTCCACTAATGATTCGTCTTTAAAGTTAGAATCTACTAGCTCAAGACCGTTGCCATCATTCCATATTCTCCACATCTATTATATACATATATGGGAAATTATACCAAATAACTAAGTAGAGCACAAAAATCTTATATATTAGTTCTCTCTCTATGTAAGATGTCCACATCAGCAAAACCATAACTTTTAATATTAAAGCATATTTAAAATATTTATTTAATACATGTCTATTTATATTTATCATTGCTT
>PKML01043543.1:114631-145923 GCA_002933935.1 Eutrema yunnanense | reverse complement strand
CTTTTTTTGTGTTAATATATGTGTTATTCTCATGTGCAGACTTACCAGCTACTGAACTCTAATGATCATGCTAATTTCTTGAGAACAAGTAACAGAAATCCTGCTGATTACCGGCCAGACATCACACATCAGGTCAGGATTTTATAATTTTTAAGTCATATTTTATAACAAATTGCGACTCAACATGAGTGATCTTCCTCTATAGGCTCTTCTAATGATTTTGGATAGTCCGGTTAATAAGGCTGGGAGGTTGAAAGCGGTCTATGTTAGTACAGTAAAAGGTGTCCTTTTTGAAGTTAAGACTCATGTTCGTTTGCCAAGAATTTACAAGAAATTCACTGAAGTCATGTGTGAGTTGTCCAATTTTCCTCTCATCATCTGAAGTTACTTTAACCTCAGTTTCTCTTGTTTCCTTAATCCAATTTTGTTGGTCTTGCAGTGCAACTGCTACAATCGCTGAGCGTTACTGAATATGGCACTGAGAAACTACGGGTGATCAAGAATCCTGTTACAGATCATCTACCGGTTAACTCCAGGAAAATAGGTAAAAGAAGTTTCTAGTTTCTTCCTACATTTGTTAGTTATCCTGCATTAGAATGAGCTAAAAAAGGATTTGTTTCTTTCTTTGATCAGGCTTGTCGTTTAGCTCTGACAACTTGGTCAATATGCAGAAGCAGTACCTAGCTAATGTCTGCAACGATACAGACACTGTTTTTGTGGTTAGTGATAGGCTTTAGGTTCCAACTTCCATATTACCATCTTATGCAAAAACCCCTTGCCTTATTTTACCATTTCAGGTCGGTGCAATGGCACACGGTAAAATAGACTGCGAGTATATCGACGATTTTATGGCGAGTAAGACTTCTTTCTTCACTCATCCTTTGTAGAGAAAGAGTTTTTTTTTTTTTGGGCAACGAATGGAATCTGAAAGATAATTCTGGTTTTTTTATTTCTTCAGTTTCAGAGTATCCTTTGAGCGCAGCCTACTGCATTTCAAGAATCTGCGAGACTTTATCAAGACAGTGGAATATCATATAAAGAATTTTGTGCAAGTTGAGAAAATAACATTTTTTGGGTGATTTGATAATTGGGGTGATTCTCTACCCATTGCATGTTTCTTGTAAAGTGACACAGTTCTAAATTTTCTTACCTGTTTAGTTCCATTGACATTGATGTTTTCATTTGCTGGTGAAGTTTTCTAGAGAAAATCAGTAGACACAACACCATCACTCCAGTTGTTCTTACTCATAAGTTTGGATGCCTCTGCAGATTTCTCTGATTCATCTAATGTGTCAACAACTACAAAGACATATAGCTCTGCAAAAATCATGACTTCTCTGATCACAAGAAATTCACCATCTTTGTCATGAATTTGGTAAGGGGAAGCACTCTTGGAAAACCCCAAGTGGTAGAACTGCCACGAAAACAGTGCTTTGTTTCTGAAACATTTCAACCACATCAAAAAGTTCAAGACTCATCTAATAAGACCCTATAACCAACACAAACACAATTGAGCAACACAGAAGCTCCAGTCCAAACAAGAATTGCCATCAAAATTCCATTCACAATCTCGATGCATAACAAGACCCACAAGTAAAAGATTCATTAAAATAAGTTCAAGGAGGAATCAACAAGTGAGCAGAGTTTGATACAAATCACCTTAGAGTATGGAGAGATGTTGCGAAATTTGATTCAGGCCCTGTTCGTTTATTTGTTTAGTTTTTGCATCTACAAATTGTATCCGGATGCAGTTATGTTTGTTTGTGTTTTTGCATATTTTATTAGGATGCATTTTAAAACCAAATGACTAAAAAAGATATGTTATATGTTTATAACAATTTGTTTAATATAGAGTATATTTACAACTAAATAATTATCACATTAATATTTAAATATCTTATAAAATTTGATTTTAATGAAATAATTATATTTAAGAAAATATTTTTTTTATAAAACTTTAAATAACAATAAATAAATAAACGTTTTAATGCTGTAAGAAACAAAATAAGTCAAAAAACAAAATAAATATTTTGGCGGGAAACCGCTATTTCATGGTATTGCCGGAAAACCGCAATTTGCGGTTTTGACAAGAAACCGCCATTTCACAAATTTTGGCAGAAAACCGATATTTTGGGGTTTTGGCGAAAACCGCTATTTCGCCATTGTTTCGAGAAACCAAGTTTTTACGGAAAACCGCTATTTTGCGGTTTTGTCGGGAAATCGCTATTTTGTAGTTGTGGCGGAAAATCGCTATTTTACAGTTTTGGCAAGAAATCGCTATTTTGCGGATTTGGCGGGAAATCGCTATTTTGCGATTTTGGCGGGAAATCGCCATTTTGTGGTTTTGGCGGAAAATCGCTATTTTGCAGGGAAATCGCTATTTTGCGGTCTAGGCGGGAAATCGCTATTTTACGATTTTAGAGGGAAATTGCTATTTTGCGGTTTTGGCGGGAAATCACTATTTCTCGGTTTTGGTGAGAAACTGCTATTTTGACGGGAAACCGCTATTTTACGCTTTTGGCGGGGAACCTCTATTTTGCGGTTTTGGCGGGAAATCGCTATTTTGCAGTTTTTGGCGAGAAATTGCTATTTTGCGAGAAATAATTTTAATTTTTTTTTTGGTGGAATAAATATTTTAATTTTTTTTATTGTAAATGAATGTATTTTAGACTTTTGTAATTTTGGATGCACTTTGGTGTATCCAAACTCTAGTTTCAAGTGCATATAAAATATCCAATTATTTTGGATGCATTTCATTTTGCATCCAATTTTTATATCCGGATGCAGTTCTTAATTTGACAAAAACAAACTGTATCTCATATCTGCATCTGGACGCAATTGTTAGATGAACAAAAGAACAGCCGCTCACTAGTGTTAGGCAAAGTGTTATGCATCTTCCCCATCCACAAGGTAATGATTCAAAATCAACAACTTCCAGAAACAGAGACAAGTAGTAATCACAGTTGTTTCCCTTGGGATAGGCATGAAGACGCCTGCCAGAAAACACTAAGAATAGAATAAAAAATACCATAGAAAATATCACCTAAAGCTAAATAGATGATAAGTATATAGCGTGTTCGTAAAATACAAACTATGTTTTATATTTATCACTTATGTTGTGTTTGCACAATATGATTTTTGAATGATTTTTTTTATTTTTTTGGTTGGATTGAACCTTATATATGTAGATGACCTTGAGAGATTGAGGGTGATGAGTGATGAAACGGCTACGTTTCACGGGAGAATCAAAGCAGTGACGGCGAAGTTAACGGAAACATAGAGCCTAGTCGATGCGTTTGACGGGTGTAACGGCGTTTTCCACACTTCCGGCTTCATAGATCCCTCCGGCGTCTCTGGCTACTCCGTGAGCTCTCTTTCATTACATTCTACTAGGACCCTGAAAATTAGGGGGTCAAAAACAATTTAATAGAAATTTTAATAATTTTGTTTTCTTGCAATTTAGAAATCAAATATTCATATATATTAACTCAATAAAATTTGGGGCCGCAAGGATTGTTGCATTTATTTGTATATGTTGTGATAGATACAACTATTGTAGGACGTTGTTGCATTAAATGAAAGCCATCGACAAATTGTATAAGGTAATTAATTATGAAAACGTAACATTGTTTTCAGAAATATATGGCTGAGATAGAAGCAAAGGTTAGTGAGAACGTGATGAACGCGTGTACGATTACGCAATCGGTGAGGAGATGCCTCATGACTTCTTCCTTATTAGCTTGCCTTTGGCGAAACGGCAAGCAGTTCGGCTCCCCTTCTGTGATGATTGATCACTCTAGCTGGAGCGACGAGTCTCTCTGCAAGGAAAAAAACGTAATTTCCGTCCCTCTTAATCAATCTTTTTAATGGTTGTTTATAAGTAAACTGTTTTTTTTTTTTTTTTTTTTGGTGCTGATTTATCGGAATATTTTGCGAAGCTATGGTTTGCATTAGGAAAGCTCAAAGCAGAGAAAATTGCATGGAAAATAGCAGAAAATAAATGATTCAAACTCTCAATAATATGTGCTGAGATAGCGGAATATTTTGCGAAGCTTACTTCTGTTGGAACAAATTTTTTGTCAAAGCTCGAGGGCTTGATAAAATTATGTTAGTGTGAAAAGAAATGAGTTAAGCTCATTCTAATGAAATGAGTTAAGCTCATTCTAATGAAATGTTTTCATTGACCGAGAAATATTTTCTCGTGTATATATTTTAGAATAGTTGTGTCATTAATGAACAACAAGAGAGAAGAAAAGACCACACGTGCGTCGATCGCACATTGGACCTTGTTGGGCTCGTGGACTTTTAGAGGTATCGATCGATACCCCTTGGTATCGATCGATACTCGACGGGCCGACTTAAAAATCGCAGCCTCCTAGAATATTCTGAGGAATATTCTGTTTCTGTCTGGGAAAAACTCTAGCCTCTCTCCTATATATACTGGCCGATTTTCACAGGAAAAATCAATCATGAAAAACACTAAAAACACAACCTAAAAGTTCTAACAGAAGTTCTATCAATTCCCTACCGCTTAGAGTAAGTTGTTATTCGAGAGTATCGTAGTATAATGTTCGACAGATCTGATATCAAGTGTAGATGATACAGATTACTTTGGTTGTATCCTGGGACTCATGGATCTATAAAAAACCCGTCGCACTACGGGAGATTCTTAGAGTTAAGGAAAGAGATTCATCTCGCCTCTTTAGATTTATTTTATTACTTTATCGTTTTATGAATCGTCTGTTCTTTACTGTTTATTTATATATAATCGTGATTAAATCTTTCATGTCTGTAATGCCAAATTTTGGTCCTACAACTTCACCACAATCCTACTCCTACAATTGCTTATCTCAAAGGTATATTTGATAATTTATCTAATACTACATATATAATTCACAAATGTTAGTATCATCTGTCTACTGAGTATTGACTATTATAACTGTTCTAAGTGGCAAAAAAAAAAAAAAAAAAAACTCCATCAATTTATCACTAGCTTCCGATAATAATCTATTTTCCAGCCTCGAATACACTTTGGTTATAGTTTTAAGGCATACAAAATTTGATAAAGGGTACAAACTACAACACTGGCAAAAAGTGAAGTGTCTTGTAATTTGATTATTTAATTTAGGTAAGAGTATAAAAATTGATCTCAGTTTTATAAGTTTATTTATGGATGAATTGAATCAATATATGATTGATCGCGAAAGAAATTGGAAGCGGGATTTTCGGAGCAAAAAAAAGAAAGGCGATTTTGGAGGCGACTAGAGTTTAACGCTTTCGTTTTGCTTACGGCAGGGCGCCGCCGCTGTTTTCTTCTCCGATGGAGAGGCAAACCCCGCGGGTGGTAATGGAGAAACCTCAAAGGGAAACAAAACAAACCGATTCGTGGGCAAACATAGTTCAAAAAAAGAAATCTCTGAAGAAGTATGATGTTCAAATAACGTTGACGGATGGGGTAGGTTCAACGGAGGTGCCAGAGGAGGTATTTGTGGACTCTGCACCGCTTTGGGAGGACTTTTTGATCGGGAAATTTCTGGCAACAACCCCCCACGTCGCAAAGATTCATTCAATCGTGAACAAGATATGGGCTTTGGGTGACAAAGCACAGATGATTGACATTCATGTTATCAATTCAACAACAATGAAGTTCAGGATTTGCAATCCTGATACTCGAGCTAGAGTTCTGAGGAGAGGTATGTGGAACTTAGCAGAAATCCCAGAGATAATGACAAAGTGGACTCCTTTTGACGAAGAAAAATCCCCTGAAATCAAATCGGTGCCGCTGTGGGTGCATCTGAAAAAGGTCCCTATGAATATGTTTTCTGAAAAGGGACTGAGTTTTATCACAAGCGCGGTCGGAACTCCAGATAGACTTCACCCGGAGACAGCTCAATGTGTTGACTTCAAAATTGCAAAAGTCTTTGTCAAGGCAAACTTAACAAAGGAGCTACCGAGAGTCATGAAGTTCAGCACCAATGGAAGAATAGATGAGGTTGAGTTTAGTTACCCATGGTTGCCTCCTCGTTGCTCAAACTGTGGTAAGTGGGGCCATATACACACAGTCTGTTTAGCTGGAACAGAGCAGCAAGGAAAACAGAACACTCCGGTTTTAGGGAAAAATCAGGACTCTCTAGTCATAGCAAGTGGCGAGGAAGATTCAGACAATGAACAATTGACTGCCTCTCTCGCAATTGTTGTATCCGAAAGTGAAACATCAAAGGCCATTGTGGTATTTGAAGAAGAAAACATAATCAAAAGCCCAGGAAAAGAAGAAGGCGAATGGTCTAAAGTATCACCGGCAAAGGCAGGAAAAAGTCCAAACAAAAATGGAAACCACTTAGCCTATGGTCAAGTCTCAATCCTATCATCACGATATGAGGTCTTAAGGGATGGGGAAGCAGATCAGGAGGACATAGAGTTTGAAAAGGAGGAGGGTACAGAAAACAATGAGCAAACAGAGGGTGAAAAAAAAAGAAGAAGATCCAGCCACAAGTGATGCAATTGTAAGTTTTGTGGAGAATATTGAAGATGATTCAAATTTGGCGGTAAGGACCTCCTCTCACTCACCAACCCGAATCACTAAGGGGAAACCACCTACGGATCCTAGCCAAAGAGCAAGGGATTTGAATTCAAACACTCAACTCAGACGATCCTCTCGAAAAAACCCCTAATGTCTGGTTTCTTTTGGAATATCCGCGGTTTCAATAAAGACACTAAGCACACTGTGGTTCGCAAATGGATAAAGAAACATTCTTTTCAGTTTGGTTGTTTGTTGGAAACTAGAGTTAAGGAGAGGAAAGCTGAAAGGATTATCCAAACAGTTTTCAAGAATTGGTCATTCATATCAAACTATGCAGCGCATCGACTTGGAAGAATCTGGGTTGTTTGGAGCCCGAATGTGAGAATAACCCCATGTTTCAGTAGTGGGCAAATGATCACATGCTCGATACTGTTGGAAGATGCAGAGGATGAATTTTTCTGCTCGTTCATATACGCGTCAAATTTTGTGGAGGAAAGGAAAATTTTGTGGGAGGATATCAAGAACCATCAAAACTCGCCAATGATGAGAAACAAGCCCTGGGTGCTTATGGGGGATTTTAATGAAATACTGCAAGGGGAGGAACATTCAAATTTTGATACATCTCCAGGTATTCCAAATGGAATGCGAGATTTTCAGGAGGTGGCTCAATACTGTTCTCTTATGGATATGACAGCTCATGGACCACTATACACTTGGTGTAATAAAAAGGAGGAGGGGCTAATCTGCAAAAAATTGGATCGCGCCTTAGTTTCAGATGCATGGTACACTGCATATCCACAGTCCTATTGCGTGTTTGAATCGGGAGGTTGCTCAGATCATATGCGTGGCAGCATACAAATTAAACTGGAGTCTTTAAGGGTAAGACGGCCTTTTAAGTTCACAAATGCTCTCACTAGCCTACCTGGTTTTCTGCCTCTCGTGGAATCTTTCTGGGCAGGTACTGAAGAGTTGTTCACCTCGACCTCTGCTTTATATCGCTTCTCCAAGAAACTCAAATCCTTAAAGCAAAAAATCAAGGAATTAAGCAAAGAACAATTTAGTGATTTACAAAAACAGGCGAAACAAGCATATGATGAGTTGTGTGAGTGCCAAGAGAAAACCATGTTAAACCCATCACCTATTAACATGGAGGAGGAAGCTCGTGCTTTTAGAAGGTGGTCTCTGTTATCTGATCTGGAAGAACGTTTTCTGAAACAAAAGGCAAAAGTGCATTGGTTGGAGGTGGGAGATGGGAATAATCGGTATTATCATCAAGCGTTGGAGGTGGGAGATGGGAATAATCGGTATTATCATCAAGCGGTGAAGGCCAGAGAAGTGAGGAATGCAATTCGTGAGATTCAGACATCGGATGGTGTAATTCTGAACACTCAAGAAGAAATAAAAGGTGAAGCGGAAAATTATTTTCATAATTTCTTATCTTATAAACCGGAGGAGTATATTGGCGTTAGCACAGAAGTACTTCATGAGCTTCTGGGGTTCGAATGTGATGAAGCAGATGGAGAAATGCTAAGTAGAATGGTCTCCGAGGAGGAAGTGAAAAGTGTTCTATTTGCTATGGCAAAAAATAAATCACCTGGACCCGATGCTTACACATGCGAATTCTACAAAGCGGCATGGCCAGTGGTGGGAAAGGACTTTGTAGTCGCCATTCGCTCCTTTTTCGACAAGGGTTTCTTACCGAAAGGTATAAACACAACCATCCTTGCACTTATACCCAAGAAAGAGGAGGCTAAGCTGATGAAAGATTACATGCCTATCTCTTGTTGCAATGTGTTATACAAGGTGATATCCAAGATTCTTGCTAATAGACTAAAAAAGATCCTCCCGAAATTCATCTCCTCTAACCAATCAGCTTTTGTCAAGGATCGCCTACTGATGGAAAATGTGCTTCTCGCATCGGAATTGGTAAAAAATTATCACAAGGCCACAGTCTCTGCTCGTTGTGCGGTAAAGATAGATATTGCTAAAGCTTTTGATTCAGTTCAGTGGCCTTTTCTTTTATCTACATTGAAGGCTCTGAAAATACCGGAAAAGTTTATCCATTGGATAAGCCTCTGCGTTACAACAGCGTCGTTTTCAGTCCAAGTAAATGGCGAACTCGCGGGGTTCTTTAGAAGTGCAAGGGGACTAAGGCAGGGGTGCGCTCTCTCACCATATCTCTTTGTGATATGTATGAATGTACTCTCGAAGATGCTGGATAAAGCAGCAGCTGAACGCAACTTTGGATACCATCCATACTGTCACAATCTCAAACTCACCCACCTCTGTTTTGCCGATGATCTGATGATCTTCTCTGATGGGAAAAGGCGATCTGTAGAAGGAATACTTGAGGTGTTTCAAAAATTTACGGAGGCATCTGGTCTGGGTATAAGTATGGAGAAGTCTACTTTATACATGGCTGGTGTTACTGAAGATATAAGGGATGCGATTCTAGAGGAATTTCGATTTGAAACGGGTTCTCTACCTGTACGTTATTTGGGACTTCCACTTCTGACAAAGAGAATGACAGTTACTGATTATCTGCCTTTGCTGGAGAAAATACGATCTCGAATTAGTTGCTGGACAGCACGTAGCTTGTCTTTTGCAGGACGATTTCAACTAATAGCTTCAGTGATACATAGCTTGACTAATTTCTGGATGTCGGCTTTTCGGTTACCGAAATCATGTACTCAAGAAATTGATAAACTCTGCGCGGCTTTTCTTTGGTCTGGGCCAGAGCTTAATGCGAGAAAGGCGAAGATTGCTTGGCAAGACGTGTGCAAGCCAAAGGAGGAGGGTGGTCTAGGCTTGCGCTCACTCACGGTAGTGAACAAAGTTAGTTCCCTCAAGCTAATATGGCGTATTCTTTCATCTAGCTCGTCTTTGTGGGTTGATTGGATTCGGATGTACTTGATTCGGAAGGGATCCTTATGGTCAGTAAAAGAAAGCTCATCACTTGGTTCGTGGATGTGGAAGAAGCTACTGAAATATCGAGATCTTGCAGCCTCCTTAACGAAGGTCGAAGTTCATAGCGGAATCTCAACATCATTCTGGTATGATGATTGGTCTCCCCTAGGAAAGCTTATAGTTCATACGGGATTTCGAGGATGTATTGACCTGGGAATAGATCTCCACGCATCTGTTAGAAAGGTCCTTCAATCGCATCGACGGCGTCGACACAGAGTAGAGATCCTAAATGCGATAGAAGATGTAATCTACGCTCAAAAACAACATGGGAGTTTGGAAGGAGCAGATGTGAATCTATGGCGACAGCACGAGAACAATTACAAGCCCAGTTTCAGTTCGAA
The DNA here is from genome assembly GCA_002933935.1 of Eutrema yunnanense. Taxonomy (NCBI): domain Eukaryota; kingdom Viridiplantae; phylum Streptophyta; class Magnoliopsida; order Brassicales; family Brassicaceae; genus Eutrema; species Eutrema yunnanense. Next base: position 136,095 of record PKML01043543.1, on the reverse strand, counting down.
GCATACATGGAATCAAATCCGTGTAGCACAACCAAATTTAGAATGGTCAAAAGGCGTATGGTTCTCATATGCGACACCAAAGTACTCGTTCATTACGTGGCTCGCTTTTCATAACCGCCTGTCTACCGGGGATAGGATTCTAACATGGAATGTTGGAGCATCTGGGTCCTGCATTTTCTGTGACAATTTAGAAACCAGAAATCATCTGTTCTTCAGCTGCAATTACACGGAGGAGATATGGAAGGCACTCACCCGAAACCTACTTGAAGGGAAATACACAGCAGATTGGCAAAGTCTCACTGAGCTTCTCACAGATAAGACTATTCCCCGTCTACGACTCTTCCTCTTTAGATATGTCTTTCAAGTGGCGATTCACTCAATTTGGAGGGAAAGAAATGGTAGACGCCACGGTGAACCCCATATGATCGCGCAACGCCTCATTTTGTACCTCGACAAACAAGTTCGTAATCGACTAACCTCTATTCGAAGATTAGGCGATGCAAGATACGAAGAAGGGATGCAACTTTGGTTTGGATGTCGATGAACTTTCTTTTGTTCAAATGTGTTGTTTCTACACTTAGATAGTTTGCTAAATTTTCTTTCTTAGTTTTTTTGAAACTCAAAACAGCAGCATTCATTGTAACAAAGGTTTTTGATTGAATAAATTTTACATTCAATTCAAAAAAAAAAAAAAAAATATATATGATTGACGAAATAATAAGGGAAGTGTTAATAGATAATTATAAATTAGGTTTGTACAATTTCGGTGGCTCATTATAGCCCAATTTGCCCCTACATGAAAGAGAGAGTGTTGATCAGAGAGAATTAAATGAAATGTTGGAGATATACAAAAATATTGAAGAAGATTTCTCTCGCCATCGATAAAGCTTGACGACGGAAACCAGAGAATCCATTGATAAAGCTTGACGAGAAACTGAATCTCCAGATTGGAAGAAGGCATCTCTGATTAACCTTGTTGATGATGGTTTCCGATGCCAATCTCCATATTGGAAGAAGGCATCTCTGATTAACCTTGTTGATGATGAAGATGCTGCGTTGTTCTTGGCCATCCGCGCAGACCTTGAGGGGATTATTCTTCGGGCGCGAGTAATCACGGTGGGTACCGAAAGGAATGCTAAATCATAATCGACCACCGTAGAATTGGGTAGGCAAAGGCTAGAGCGTGGCGGTAGTTCCCGGATAGCTCGGTCCACATAGATCCCTCCAGTGTTAACAGTTAAATGTTTTGGTTCTCCATGTAAATATGTTATCGGGATAACTCCACCTACAAAAGTTTTGGGTTGGTTTTTCTTTCTTATATCAACCACTACGAAAGGGAAATTTGATTTTCTTAAGTGTTAACAGTTAACTGTTTTGGTTGCCCATGTAAAAATGTTATAGGGACAACTCCAGCAGTAACATGATAAAACCAACAATATATAGGTGTGTGTCGAAAACTATTATACAATAATTAATTGTAATAATCAGTTTTTGTCGGGATATGGTTGTTAACAACGATATATAATAGATGTAGTAGGGGAGAAGGTTTTGGGATTTAACAAATTTTTGTATTGTTGACCAGCTAACTGTTTAAGCCGAAGTTAACAAATTTTGACCAGCTAACTATTTAAGCCGAAGTTAACAAATTTTGGTATTGTTGTATGGTTAACTCGTATGACAAGACAACATGAGGAGTTATCCAGCCAACACGGGTTTCGGTTCGTTCTCATTCGAAGTATTGATAAGGGTTTACATTGTTGATAATTAATGTGAAGTTAAAAGCTATTTGTATTGTTGTCCAGTTCACTCATATACCACGAGAATAAGAAGTGTTATCCCGCCAACAACGGGTTCATGTTAGTTTCTATTTGAAATATTGACATGGTAACAAGTATAACAAGGTTAACCAGTGGTAATATTGTTATCCTGACAGTGGTAACAAGTATAACAAGGTTAGCACTATATATATATTGACATGGTAAGATAGCAAAGTAAGTTTCAACCTGTCTCACTAGTTGGAGATGCTGTCAACAGTGTGGTCGCAAATAAAAACATCAAATCTTTAACCAACCAACAATCAAAATTATGACAGTAGTCACAAATATAACTCGTTGCAAAAGAGAACATGTTAACCAGTTTAATTAACAAGTGAAGATAACAAGTCAAGTTAACAAGAAAAGTTAACCAGATATGTTATCTGGTAGAGTTAACAAGTTAACAAATAAGGATGATGTAAGATGGGAATCGATCTTCGAACTAAGTAGAACATAGTTAGCAAGGTAATAAGTTATCAAGTAACCAAATTAACATGTTTACCCAAAGCTTAAATTTTGATATTTTTTGTAGGCGGAAAACACTAAACAGGGCGAACACATGTTAACTTGTTAACCAATTAAGTTAACAAGACAAGTTAACCAATTAAACTATCCGGTTAACAAGTGAAGTTAACAAGTAAAGTTAACAAGTTAACAAATAAGGATGATAGAAGATGGGAATCGATCTTCGAACTAAGCATGCAGAACATAGTTAGCAAGGTAACAACTTATCAAGTTACCAAGTTAATGTGAAGTTAACAGTTATTTGTATTGTTGTCCAGATAACTCAGATACAACGCGAACAAGATGTCTTATCTCGCCAACAACTGGTGTGGGTATTCCAAGAATGACTCTAACTCTTCAGTCATTTCAGCATGATCTTTGACTACTTTAACTCTGGCATAGTGGATAGTTGAAAGTAGTATCCCATCAAAAAGCACAAGACACACCATTTTGAGTCGGATTTCCTGGTCTACTCTTCTTACTGCTCTTTTCAGAGTTGTCCCGATAAGGAACCCAAAATGGAATGATTTTGAATCCAGAATGGAATGATATGCATAAATCGGTAATCAATTAACACTAACGCTCTCTTGGTTTCGCTATTTCGACCGTATCTCGGGCAACTCTGAAAAATTATCAGAAAACTAGGCAATTAGTAGCAACCAGAGAGAGTGATAAGCGAGAATACCTTGGTTATTTATTTGTGTTGATAGAATTCGCCTTCGGCGGTGGTTTCTGGCTAAAGGTGGGTTGGTTATTACTGTGTTTGGCGGAGTATACCAGCGGTGGATTGTGGCTAGAGATCGCTTTCTTCGGTGTTGTCGACGGTGGTTATGGTGTTAAATCAATTAACCATATATGAACATTATTCAACAAATTTGACATAGTTATTGTGTTAACAATATTACCACAATAACTTGGTTTTCAGTTACCTACAATTATCCCAATAATTGACATGAACAAAAAAAAAATGAAAAACGTACTACACCCATAAAACTAAGTTAACATGATGATACAAGATTTTTTAGTCTCTAGGAGGTATCAATAACTCCAATACGTGTAGTATGAAGGTTATCAATCCATAAAGGGATTTATCCTAATCACTAAGAATGCAAAGAACAATTCCAAGTTAAGCTAAACAAGTGTGTTGTGATTAAGTAACCAAATTAAGGCAACTAAGCAACTACACAAGATAAATCAATAAGCAAAAGCGGATTCAAAGATATGATTATGGATATAAGATGACTCAAGTTCAATTCATGATGTTCATTTACTCAACAAGCTAATCCCTAGGCATAAGATCCTAAACTTGACTAATTCTCTTTCAAGCAATTAATCACTATGCTAATCACCTAATCCATTAACAAACTCTCATTTGTGGATCATTGATTAGCAAGCATTAAGTTTAAATCAACAAGATCAACCAAAAATACATCTTGGACAACTATTATCATAGGTTAGGAATGTAAATCCCTTGTTTAATTCATCAAGACATTTCATCAAACACTTGGTGTGCATGAAATGCCTTATGATCTAAACATACTTTTTCAAGCTAGATTTAGCCTTAAGATCACTAAACAAGAAATGATATAAGGAGATTTAACCCTAAACACCATGAATCAAGTCTAAGAACATCCTAATCTATCCCATCTCTAAACCCTAAAAGACAACTCAAGACCCATCAAGAACACCTCAAAATCGATTTGGATAAGAGATGAATTCATTGATGGGTGATGGATAATCAAGATAAAAAAAGATAGATGGAAGAGATTGATGGAAACAAATACTAAATTTCATAAACAAGAGAATCTCTCTTACAAATCTCAAGTTCTCTATCAAAGGTGAGGGTTTTAGACTTAAGAAAAGCTTGGCAAATAAAATTAAGTTTTTATAGTATTTATAATAAAAAGAAAAGGGAACCGGGCCAACCCGGAACAAACCGGATTTTGACCCGGACATTTTGGGTCGGAATCGATCCCGGCTTGTGTGCATCCGGGATACGGAGACGTGATGGAGGTTTGTTGCCGAGAGGTTTGTGTGCCGGGCTGTGTGGAGTCGGTATGAGGGACCGGAAAATCCCCTTCCCGAGGGAAGATGCGACACCGGGCAAGTGTGCTGGCTTCGTCTTTGATATGCTCAAATTAATACCCTAAAAGTACTAAAGCAGTTGTTGTAGTAAGTGTAGGGGTCGAACACAAGGACTCACAGAAATCACACAATAGATTGTATAGTATCGAATCAAGCTAAGCAAATCAGATGAAACAAAAGACAATGAACAGTAAAAGAGTTGTAAATTCGATGGAGGAAAATATAGGCACAGGGTATTTCTCAGGAAATCAACGAATGTAGATAAACTAACTAACAAGATTCAGATTTAGCGCAGTTCTTGAACTCAAATCACTAAGGTATAATTAACCAACTGTCGTTGCGAGAATTATCTAAATCTAAATCCTAGGAATTCCAAATCTCTTTGCGAATCCTAAAGTCTAAATCAGCTTTAATATCATGTTTGATATGTTCATAAATCAATTAAACCAAATCTCTTTGCGAATAATCAATTTGCTCACCTAAGGTTCTATCAGGTAATTAATCGCACTGTCGTGCCTAATCAATTATCCTAAGATCTAAGTTCCAGATTCGTCAACCTAGAATTAGCTTTGAACACAACCTAAGCGAAGAACTAATTCAGATGGTGAATCCTAATAAACTAATCAACCTAGCATTCAGAGAAAACCCTTATGAGAACCCTGAACCTAAAGTGGATATACTCAGACATGGAGATTGAAAGCAACATGATTGAATAGATCATCAAAGAAATCAATAAAAACAGGAGTTCAGAGTTGTCTCTCCAAAAACCCAAAAGTAGAATCAAAGTAAAATTAAAGCCTAGAAAATAAAGCATAGCCTACAAAGTGGCTGTAAAATCCCTATAAATAACCTAAATCACGTTTTAGGGTCTTCTTGTAAATATTAAAGTCTTCTGGACCAAGTTGCAATTCTTCAACTCTTCATTAAAGTCGCGGGTCGTGTCTGCTGTGATGAGTGTCGATCGATATAAAGGAGGTATCGATCGATGCTTGACGTGAAATCGGGCTGCTCAGCAACACGAACTTCAGCTTTGCTCCAAAATACTCCAGAAAGCTCTAATATCCCCAATTATGCTCCAAACGTGCTAAGACCTCTTAAAGACTCTAAAACACTACGAAATAGCAGAAAGACTCTATAAAACAGACTTATATCATGGCCTAAAAGGGGTAAAAACCATGATATATCAACTCCCCCAGACTTAGCCTTTGCTTGCCCTCAAGTAAATTGAAGACCAAACCAGAGAAAGAGGTTTGAAAACACGGAGACTCACCAGTTCATGAACAATCGCAGAAATCCTTTTCCCAAGCACCCAAATGTTACCTAACCAGCTTTTGATCTAACCACCATGTACTTCTCCGTAGACATTCGCAGCTTTTCCAGACTCCATACATTATCTCGCAGCATTGTTCAAATAAAACCTTCATCGCCAGTTTCATCGTTGCAGCTAATGTTCAAGAACCTTCTAGATTATTTACCATACAATATCATGACAAGGAACCACCCTTTTTCACAAATTTTGTATCAATTTCTCTCCCCCAGACTTATTTCTTATTATGTTCTCTTTTTTTTTTTAGATCTACATATACACATCAAGGTCCGAAACGCGACTTTTGATGGTGTTGGCCACCGAATCCCCGGTTATTCCCTCTCTATGTATCAAAGGTTTAGGCGAATAGTGGTATCACGGGAAATTTTCCTAACCTCGCTTTCAACCTTTGTGTGATCATTCCCTCACAAGTAGAATAAGTGGATCGCTGGAAATTTTCCTAGCCCTCTACTCAGAACAAAATCATTTAATCTTTTATGCTCTTATTTATCAACTTATAACAGGGGAGAGAGATACCATTACTTTAAACATATGGGTTCCTTTATCAGATATGAATGATGAATCAAGCTCTGTAAACACTAACCACATCGATGAAGTGCAAAAATTTGGCTCAGGCTTCAGAAGAACTCTGCTGGACACATGGATGTTTTCTAGTCAACTGTTCAGTCCTTGGATTTTTTATTAGTCGATCTAGAGCTGATCCTACAACAATGGTCACTTAAAAACAAAATCAAAACAACAATTCAAGCACATGATCATCATCTCCAACAAGTTTTGACTCAATAAAACGTTTTTGACTCGATAAAACAACTGACTCTAAGAAAAACAAAAACAATGTCAGCGGACACCTCTCCTAGACTTGAACAACACTGTCCCCAGTGTTATCTAGCCTAGAGTAGGTAAAAGAAAACAAAAGAACTGTTGGGCCCAAATTCCACACCTAATGCCCAGCTCGGGTGAACGGGCCTGGAATCAAGTCCGGTCAGTGAAAAGCCTCGCAAGAACGACCTCGCGACCTGGGAAGGAGCCGAGTATGGAAGAAAAGAAGAGATCGTGGGAGAAGGAGCTCGCTGTAAGCAAAGTCAAACACATTAAACGCAAAACCCCAGGATCAAGCTCAACATTAAATTCCTAGATCGTGAATTTATTGTCTGAATTCAATTACGTACATTTGAATTAGCGGTTATGCTCTGAAAACGCATGTATAAGTGGAGAATATCAGGAATAATGATGGATATACCGAATTCTTGACTGCAAAAAGGCAATAATAACATATAACATTTTCTCTCAAATTCCTCTCGAGTTCTTACAAGTTTTTCCTATGTCTTTTTAATACACTTTATTCTCAAAGTAGTCAAGGATTGAGGTTGTGAGATTCTGCTCTCACAATTTGGCGCCGTCTGTGGGGAAGAGCAAAACAACTTCCTCTTTGTAACCTACGAAACTAACCACTCAAAAGAAGACGATGGCATATACAACAAGTGCGGCGGTTTCTACATCATCTGGAGTCATAAACACCTCCATTCCTCTGACCCAATCCGCCGACATCGTTTCAGCAGACCTGGACGAAACAACAAGAGTTCCCATTACCACCTCGGGAGCAAGTGCCTCGACCGGGATCAATGACATTATCGACCCCTCGGGACCTGCAGCCTTGAACCAATCGGCTCCGGATCAAATAGCTGAGATCCAGAACCTAATATCGTGCCTTATAGAGCAGAATCGCTCAATGGCAGCACGCCATGACGACCTCGAAAGAGCAAATCGGGGAGGCACATCTGGGAGGCTCGCTCTCCCACCTGGGGTACAATCCCTTCTTGCCCATGGGCAGGGAGGATTGCCGTTCCCACGTCCACCGGTGACAAGACTAAACTTTTCCGATATCAACGCCTCAACCAGCATGATGGTCGGTTCAGCCACCGCCTCGTAGTTCAACTCGACGATATCGGATCCCATATTCACTCCTTCCACGACCCAGGTTGCGGAAGGAGAGGTTACGCCAACAGCGACCTTACCAGGAGTAGATCCCCGACCTCGGATCTACTAACCAATCAGGTCCGCTTTGAAAACATAAACGAGATCCGACCTACCAGAGAATCCTTGATCCGCTTCCCGAACAATAACGAAAACCACTTGGGATCCGGCAGCTCACATGGGTTCGAATCAATCAAGAAGTATTGTGAAGAAACGAACGCCGAGCTACAGCAAATGAGATCACAGGTCCACGCTGCTCTAAGCTCAGCACCTGAGATAGACAGGGTAATTGACGAGGTCAATCAGACCCCATTCACTTCACAAATCGCGAGCCCTCAGCTCGGCGATGTCGGGAACATTTGATTTCCCAGATATAACAGAGAAACCGACCCCAAGACGTTCATGAGAAGCTTCAAATTTGCCTTTTCAAGGGTGCGACTACCCGGGGGTGACCTCGAGTCAGCACGCTGTCGTTTCTTCGCCGAAAATCTAACAGATTCGGCCCTGGAATGGTTCACCTCCCTGAAACCGAACTCGATAGACAACTTCACACAACTTCAAGCTGCATTCTTGAAACAATATTCGGTATTCATTCAGATCGAGACCTCGGAGGCTGATTTGTGGGTTCTCACTCAAAAGACAGGCGATTAACTGCGGACGTATATTGACAGCTTTAAAACTGTCAAAGCGAAAATCGCCGATCTACATAATCCAATGGCCCTGAAAGCCCTCCAAAACGGATTGTTAAAAACCTCAAAATTCTTTGAGGAGCTTACAGTTCAGGAGCCGGTATCACTAGATGATGCGTTACATCGCGCTTCGCACTGGATTATCCTCGAAGAAGCAAGTGCACCTCAGCCAAGACAGCATGCACCTGCAACCTCGGTTAAGCAATCTCAGACAACCAACTCCCAAGGATCTAAAAAATCCGGGAGAAAGGAGTCCCAAGATCAAAAACAAAGCCAGGGGATACACTCATACTCAGTGGAAAGCCCACCTCGTAGTAGATTCAAGCCTTACGATCCAATCAAGTGGTGCAACTTCCACAAGATCAAGGGCCACTCCACGGAAGAGTGCCACGAGGTGAAGAAGCAGCTCGCTGCTAAATTCGCAGCGGGAGCGCTGGGAAAAATCGAGCTGGAAAAACCTCCTCCAAGGAAGAGCTATTACCCAGCGCGAGAAGATGAAAGACGGGATCGCCCATCTGAGGATGATCGTAAACAAGAACGTTCATCCGAGGAGGTGACGAGGCGAGATCCCCCCAAAAATAGGGAAACAGACCTACCTCCTCCCAGCACGAAGAAAAGAATTAACTTTATTCACGGAGGATCCCAGCTATGCCGCAACTCCGTAAACTCAATCAAGAAACATTAGCGAAGGGTAAACACCGACACACGTGATAGGAACCCATTCAAGGGACCTAACACACAAATTTCATTCTGGGAAAGCGAGGCTTTTGAACTAGATTCTCCACATGACGATGCTCTCCTCATCATGCTAGAAGTGGGCAAATACGAGCTCACTAAGATGCTCGTAGATACAGGGAGCTCTGTAGAACTCATCCTCCTAAGCGTTCTTAGGGAAATGAATATACCAGATCACGAAATCGAAGAAAACAAGATGGTGTTAACCGGCTTTTCCGGGGAAACCACGCTATCTCTCAGTACAATAAAACTCCCGGTAATAGCAGCTGGAGTAAGAAGAATAGTCGAATTCACGGTTATAGATAGGCCAGCTCTATTCAATGCCATCCTGGGGAGGACCTGGATACATTCAATGAGAGCTGTGTCCTCGACATACCATCAATGCATAAAATTTCCAGCCCAAAATGGGATCGCAACAATTAAGGGAAGTCATAAGGAATCCAGAATGTGCTACATGGCAGGCTTCCATATCGCAAAGGAAAGCGCCGTATACCAACTGCAACGAAAGGATAAGCTCACATACCGACTAGCCAAAAAGAAAAGTGGCCCAGGCAACATCGGACCTCGCAAAGACCTTATCGAGAAAATCGTGGTCAACGAGTCTCATCCTGACCAGAAAGTAGGAATTGGATCCGAGCTCAGCAGATCCCAAAAAGAACAAATAATAACATTTCTCAAAGAAAATTCCGGCTCATTCGCATGGACAACATCTGACATGCCCGGAATCGATCTAAACATCAGTTCACATGAGCTCAATGTGGATCCAAACCACAAATCACATGAGCTCAATGTGGATCCTGATTGGCTAGCAAATCCGGTTGTAGTAAAAAAGAAAAATGGCACCTGGCGAGTATGCATAGATTTCACGGATCTAAATAAAGCATGTCCTAAGGATAGCTTCCCACTACCTCACATCGACCGGTTGGTAGAAGCTACCGCAGGACACGAGCTCCTCAGCTTTATGGACGCAGTCTCAGGGTATAATCAAATACAAATGAGCCCTGAGGACCAAGACAAAACATCCTTCATAACTGAACGAGGAACGTACTGCTATAAGGTGATGCCATTTGGCCTCAAAAACGCGGGAGCCACCTATCAAAGACTGATGAACAAGATGTTCGCCAGCCTCTTGGGGAAAACGATGGAAGTCTACATCGATGACATGCTGGTCAAATCTTTAAAAGAGGAAGATCACATAGGCCAGCTGGGAGAATGTTTTACCTTACTTAACAAATATGGGATGAAACTCAACCCTTCAAAGTGCACTTTTGGAGTCGCCTCAGGCGAATTCCTAGGTTACATAGTAACTCAACGAGGACTAGAAGCAAACCCCAAGCAAATCAGTGCGTTCCTGGAAATGCAACCTCCGAGCTCAGTAAAAGAGGTGTAAAGGCTGACAGGCCGTATTACCGCGTTAAGTCGGTTTATTTCCAGATCGACTGACAAATGTCTCCCCTTTTACGAGTTACTAAAGGGAAACAAAAGATTCGTATGGGATGACAAGTGCGGGGAAGCCTTTGAACAACTAAAAACGTACCTCTCCGAGCCCCCCATCTTATCAAAACCGATTGAGGGTGAACCACTTTACCTATACGTAGCGATCTCCGAAGTCGCAGTGAGTGGCGTCCTCATCAGAGAAGAACGAGCTGAGCAAAAACCGATCTACTACGTGAGTAAATCCTTAGTAGATGCCGAGACCAGATATCCACGAATGGAAAAATTGGCTCTGACAGTATTAATCTCAGCTCGCAAACTCAGGCCGTATTTTCAATCACACCCCATCATAGTAATGACAACACAGCCATTACGCACAGTATTGCACAGCCCCAGCTAGTCTGGCAGGTTAGCAAGGTGGTCCATCGAACTGAGCGAGTATGATATCGAATATCGACCTCGGACTAGCGCCAAAGCACAAGTCCTTGCTGATTTCATTATCGAGCTCACATCTAACAGCCAGGTTACCGGAACAAGCACCGAAATCTGGCAGCTTTATGTCGATGGAGCCTCCTCGAAACAGGGGGCAGGTGTGGGAATCCACCTTATATCCCCGACTAACGAAATTATAGAACAATCTTTCAGACTCGGATTCCCAGCATCAAATAACGAAGCCGAGTACGAGGCTTTAATAGCAGGCCTCCGACTCGCAGCTGGAATAGGAATACGTAAGCTAAATGCGTTCAGCGACTCCCAGCTAATTACAAGCCAATTTCACGGAGAATACGAAACCAGAGATAGCAAGATGGAATCCTATCTAGCCATAGTTCGCGAGCTAGTCAAACAATTCGAAACCTTCAATCTAACGCGAATACCACGAGGTGAGAACACAATAGCAGACGCACTGGCAGCTCTGGCATCAACCTCAAATCCTCTCATAAAAAGAGTATTCCATTAGAAGGAATTGAAAAACCAAGCATCAAAATCGGCGAAGATAGCGAGGTTCCGATGGAAATAGAAAATGAAGACATGGAAATAGATATAACAATAGCCGCAGTAACAGGCGACCTCCCACCACAAGAGGAAGAAGCCACCGACCCGGAGCCAGAACTGCTCGACGCCAGGCACGTTACGCTCCGCGAAAAAATGATCGGAAGAGCTGACTGGCGAGTAGCGATTATACATTACATTGAGGGGGGGAGAGGCTCCCCCAGCAAGTGGGAAGATCGCAAGCTCAAAACCATAGCTTCAAGATATTGTATAATCAGCCCTCGCCTTTACAAGCGAAGTGTAAACGGCCCCTACCTAGTATGCATCCATGGGCTCGAAGCCTTTACGATATTATCGGAAATTCACGGAGGCTCGCGTGGCAGCCACTCCGGAGGAAGGGCACTAGCTATTAGGATCAAAAGGCAAGGATATTTTTGGCCCACTTTGGTTGCTGACTGCGAAGAACATTCTAAGGCATGCGACAAATGCCAACGGCATGCTCCGACTCTACATCAGCCTACAGAAAACTTATCCTCCATTTCATCTCCATACCCCTTTATGAGGTGGTCAATGGATATAGTAAGACCCATGGTAACTTCGGGAAAAAGAAGGTGTCGTTTCTTACTCGTCCTCACCGACTACTTCACCAAATGGGTGGAGGCAGGAGTTTTCCAGCAAATTAAAGCAAATCACGTACATGAATTCGTATGGCAGAACATTGTTTGCCAGCACGGAGTCCCATACGAAATCGTGATCGACAATGGATCACAATTCATCTCAAATCAATTCCTCGAATTCGGCAGAGATCACAGAATCAGATTAACAACCTCGACCCCACGTTACCCTCAGGGTAACGGGCAGGCTGAGGCAACAAACAAGCTAATACTGAGCAATCTCAAAAAACAAATGGATGCTAAAAAGCAAAGGTGGTCCGACGAGCTCCTGGAGTACTGTGGGCCTGTCGGACCTCACCTCGCAAGGCAACCTCAGAAACACCATTCTCTTTAGCTTATGGAATCGAGGCTGTGGTTTCCGCCGAGGTCGCAGTTCCCAGCTTGAGAATAGATATATGTCCCATTAACGAGGAGCTGAACAACGAAATGCTTCTCGACCACCTCGATGTTATCAACAAGCGGCAGCACGCTAGTATAATTCAAAGGTCAAGCAGCGAAGATTTCGAGTCGGTGAGCTCGTCCTACGAAAAACCTACGAGAACACAAGGGAAAGAAATGCCGGAAAACTAGGCACCAACTGGGAAGGTCCATACCGGATCTCCGAGATAGTAAAAGACGGCGTATATAAGCTCACCAGGATGCACGACAATACTCCTGAAAGGAACTCATGGAATGCCATGAATTTAAAGAAGTGCTATCACTAAAAAGACACTTGTAAAAATCAAACTACGAAAATGCTTGATCCCTCCTCAGGGTACGTAGGCAACCTCACAAGGGTGCATCTTTTAATAAAAAAAAATCTTCTTCTGTGAGCCTGTTAAAAACAGCCTGAGACCCCTCAGCTATCATATACAAGCTAAAAGCTTCACTTTATAAATAAACAGCCTTACGAGCTAGAGCATGCTACAAGTTAGCACGACTCGACTTTGCGTCTAAATTGCGGAGTCACAACCTTCCTAGTCTCTAAATGACAATAACCTCTACGTCTAAACTGTTTAGGCTACATGCATGCCTCTAAACGGCTTCAACCTTACGTCTTTAAATCGTCTGGTCAGCTCCCAAGGTCTCTAAACGACCTGGGAACAAGGTCTCTAAACGACCTGGATCCTTGGCTGAAAAACCGCCTTCGATCTAAAAAAAAACACACAACCTCTAAAAAGACAAAAAAACATGAACAACCATAAAAAGAAAGATTTTTTTTTTTTTTTTTTTATCAAAATAAATAAAGCCTCCTCAAAGGAGCAGAAGTTCAAACCAAAAGCCCACTGGGGCATAAACAAGTTCAACAAACAAACCGGAAAAAGGTTTAAAGGCCTCCCCAAGCACCAATTTCAAATAAGAACAACAGGAAACGAAAACATTAAAGATGTTCCTAACAAGTAGGATCGGCGGGTTTATCCTCCGGAGCATCTTGATTCGAGGGCAGCGGGAACTCCTTCCTAAGCTCCTGAGAACCAAGATCCAGCTGATCATTCAATGATGCGGTTGGCCCAGCAGGCAGCGTAACCGAGTCATCGGACACCTGAGGAATATCAATTTTACCCAGGAAAAAATCTGATACCTGAACGATGGCGAGCTCCGCGTCCAATCTCAGCTTCTCAGCCTGGATGTTCGTCTTTTCGGCCTCAAAATCATTGATGGTCTGACCGATAATATCGTCAAGAAGAAGGATATGGGATTTACACTCCATAATTTGAGTCTCGTTATCAACCTCGATCTTCTTCTTCTCCCAATTATCCTTTATCCCCAAAAAAATGGCACGATATTGCTTGGATATCTCCCTCCTCGCGGCCTTCTCTGCCTTCTTCACCATCTCTTTCTGCCTCTTGGCAAGTTTCTTCTAGTCTTCGGTAATCTTCTCAACCTGGACCCTCAAGTCCACTATGTTTCCACTAGCTGAGCGCAAACCAACCTCAGCAGCTCCAGCTCGCCCCTCAGCAACACGGAGGTTCACCTTCAAATCCTCGTTTAAACTCTCTAACACAGAAACCCGAGCTAGAGCCTCCTGGGCAGAATCCTCCCATCTCTTGGCCAAAACAGTCTGATCCTTAACCTGGCCCTCCAGAAGAGCAACCTCGCCCATCTTCTCCTCGCTCCGAGTGAGTCTCCTCATCAGCTCGTCCCTTTCAGCGACGAGGTCTGCAATGGTCCCAGCTGCCCTCTCCACCTCCTCGGGCTGGGTAGCAGAGCGAAGATCTTGCTCAAAAGAGGTAATCAGCTCATTGGTAGCAGAAACAGCCTGGGAAGGGAACATAAAAGTTCAGCAGAGAAAAAATCAAAATAAAGAGCAAAGCGAAAGTCGTAAAAATTACCTGGCCCATCGCACTTGCGAACTGAACATAGCCCTCAGGCTTCTTCATGTTCCTAAGAGATGGCAGGAAGCAGGACGAAGGTCTAACACGCCTAAAGAAATTTGCAAGCTGGGAGTTGTTCTCAACAATTGCCTCAGTTCCGTCAAAATCGAACTTAAAGGCATTCAGAGAAATACCTCCACCACCCTGAGAACGAGGTACCACATGCCTCCTTGATGTCTCCTCGCCATCAAATCCATCGCCACGAGAGCGCTTGGAGCGAGACTGATGCTCGACAGAACGACTTGGCTCTTTAGAAGATACCCTGGAAACTGACTTCTGAGGATCCCTAGTCCGCACATCATGTTGGGTAACCTCGGCTTCATCCCCCTTTGGCGGAACATCACCACCGTGATCAGCTCTAAGCTCACAATGATCATCCTTTTCAACCTCTTCCCGTTGAGGAATCTCAGTACGAACGGACTTATCAAGAGCCTCTTTTACCCTCTTATCAAGAGCACCAGCTGGCATCGGGGCAGGGCGCAGTCGCATCCTCTCCCTGTAAGAAAGGCACTACGGCTTCTTGGGAGGAACCATCTTGCTGGATTCAGTGGAGCTTTCGCTACGAGTAAGATCAATCTGGGAGGTAGCAGGGGCAGTAGCCGGCACCGGGGAACCAGCCAGGGGGTCAATCTCAGCACGAGCTAGATCCTTTGCAACAGCCTCGAGCCTGTGAATAATAGACGGATCGGGAACCGGAGCCTGATCTTGAAGTAGGGGAGACGGAGTCGGAGAATCTGCGGAGTCAAACAAAAAAAAGATTTAAGTACAGAAACAATTCTTAAATCTAAAGAGATAGAAACATAAATCCACTCAAACTTATTAGCCGGAAAGCAGATGCGACGGATAACCCAGGAGCTCGGCGATCACGAGCTTGCTGAATTCTGTCAAGGGAGAAACCCTTCCAGTCAGAACCGTCGCCCTTGACGAGGTCGACAAGCCGCTGGACCTCAGCTGTTAATGTCTTTGAAGAATCAACCGATTCTGCACAAAAGAAAAAAGATCACCACACTGGAATATATATAAAAAAAAGGTAACAGCCGATTAAATTTTCCAGAAGGGATGTTCAAATCGACATCCGGGAGGTCGCGCTGACCAGTGATCTGGCCCCAGGAATGTCAGAGCACAGACTCACCCTCAACCGATCTGCTGGAAATTCTGAAATAGAACCACTGCTCCCACCACTTGTCATCCCTCACATTAAATCTAAAGACGGATCGGTTGACCTTCGCCGGAAAGTAGTAGGTCCCGCGAAGGTGAGAATTCCCTTTAACATTGAAAAGTTGGGGAAAGACCTCGGTATCAAATATAACCCCAGACTCCTTAGAACGCACCCAGAGTGCAACAAGGGACCTCATCGCACTGGGCATAAGCTGCGGGAGGGCAAGTCCGAGGTCGCTAACAATATTAGAGATAGCTGCTAGGATGGGAAAAATAAGGCGACATCTCAGGAAGAACGCGGCATAACCACATGCATAACCCTCGGGGGGACTCTCCGGGGAACCATCAGCCGACGGGATGAGCAGATCGCCAATATCAAGTCCACATAAGGAGGAGATATTCGCGAGCTCAGCAGCCGAAATCGTGCTCTTCGAATGAGAATCGAACCGCTCGACAAGGGGAGAAGGAGCATCCAACTGAGAGGTAAAAGCCATTTGCAAAGAAAATCGAGTCCGAAGAAGGAGGAAATTAAAATGGAAACAATGGAAGCTGAACTTTCACAGAAGAATATCTCGAGTAAAAGTGAGGATGAGGTGAAGATAGTTCAATTAATAGAGTAAAAACAACAAAAGAAAAAGAAGAGATAAATCGAAAAGACATTATTACCTCGGTAAAGGGGAGTTGAGGCGGCGTGGGAAGACAAAGCAACGAGAACCACTCATTTATATCCACTCACCCACTCGCCCCGTCACATCCCTTAAAAGTCGCGATGGCGCTACATGATCCCTACAAACTCGCCCTGCAACCAAGCTGGGAATCAATCAGAAGCTCGAGATTGCGAGATCGCACCAGCTGGATGATCAATTAAATCCCGAGATCGCAGCTCCGTATCCTCAATGATAAATCATTAACGATACTGGGGGGCAACTGTTGGGCCCAAATTCCACACCTAATGCCCAGCTCGGGTGAACAGGCCTGGAATCAAGTCCGGCTCAGTGAAAAGCCTCGCAAGAACGAGCTCGCGACCTGGGAAGGAGCCGAGTATGCAGGATAAGAAGAGATCGTGGGAGAAGGAGCTCGCAGCAAGCAAAGTCAAACACATTAAACGCAAAACCCCATGATCAAGCTCAACAATAAATTCCTAGATCGTGAATTTATTGTCTGAATTCAATTACGTACATTTGAATTAGCGGTTATGCTCTGAAAACACATGTATAAGTGGAGAATATTAGGAATAATGATGGATATACCGAATTCTTGACTGCAAAAAGGCAATAATAACATATAACATTTTCTCTCAAATTCCTCTCGAGTTCTTACAAGTTTTTCCTAACTCTTTTTAACACACTTCAATCTCAAAGTAGTCAAGGATTGAGGTTGTGAGATTCTGCTCTCACAAGAACAGAATAGAACGAAGAGAAACAAGAAGTTACCGTGCTGGAACATATGGTGTCGATCGACACACGACTTGGTATCGATCGATACCAAGCTTAAATCGACATAATGAACCATACATTCGCGATTGGTGTCGATCGATACTGAGGTGATTTCGAGTTTTGCTCCTTGTTTATCCTGACACAAACACAAAACAAAAAATAAAAAGAAAAAAAAATCAAAAGCAGACTCACCAGTGGGTTGCCTCCCACCAAGCGCTCGTTTTACGTCATTAGCTTGACTGTAACGCCCTTCAGGCATGATAAGAATGCGAGCTTGCACCAAAACAGGCTCCACAACTTGACATCGCTATCTTCAGAGTTTTGCTCAACATGCTTTCCACAAACTCTTTTCCTTTCTCTTTCAGCTCAAAAGTAAGAAGAACTCTAGCCTTAGAGAATGGTTTCGAGGCTCCTTTGCACTTCACCTTGTACTCAATCGAGTTTCCATCATAGTTCTGAGGTATCAAAGTGACATGGGGATTCTCGACCTTTTTGCTCTTGGCCTTCTTCTTTGTTGCCTTAGCCTTCTTGACAACTTTCTTGGGGATGCTTGGTGGTTCAACCGAATCGTCTATGACAGTTGGCTCATCATGAGGCTCTTCCAAAAGATTAACTGCTAATGTCTCTCCTGTGACAACTTCAATGCAATAGACACGTCCGTGAGCTCCTTTAGGAGGAATGGCTTCGTAGAACACCTCCTTGTCAATATATGAGAATGAAATTCTCTTGCCTGGCGTATCCATAATTGCACCAACCGTAGCCATGAACGGTCTTCCAAGAATCAACTGCGTACGAGATATTGCACTCATCTCCACAATCTGAAAGTCAGTAGGAACCAGACAATCTCCTATTGTGATCATCAAATCAGGTATTGCACCATACGAGAGTGAGGTTGACTAGTTTGCGAATGTGATAGACATCTTGGGAGGTCGAATATCGGCTCCCAATCTCTCTGCAATCGCCCTTGACATGACATTGACGCAGGCTCCTGAGTCAACGAGAGACTCTTTGAATTTAACTCCAGAGATGGAGCATGGAACAGAGAATATCCCTGGGTCTTCCCTATTAGTCAACTGTCTCAGTGGTAGTGACTTGCTTCTTGCCTTGATGAAGAGTGCCTTAATTTCTTCCTCAGTTTCTCTGCAATATTTGAAGTGACTTAGCAGAGGACGATGTTCTAGAGCTTCTTCGAAAGACAATTCATGGGAAATCCTTCGTACCATCTTCTCAAAGCCACGCAGCTGCTTTGGAGAAATAGGATCTCTGAGGTGTTGAGGAATAGGATTCAGCTTCTTGGGCTTGCGAACTCTTTCTTCGATCAACTCAGGTGTTTTCACAATTTCTGGCCCGATCTGCGAGGGGTATCGATCGACACTAGGCAGGGTATCGATCGATACTACTGCAGTTGTATCGTCCCTGGCAGATACATCATCATCAGAAGGAAGCTCCACAGTCTGCTTATCCAGCAAAGGCTTGCATCTAGCGTCCTCCCATTCCTTCCTTGTCATAATATGAGGCATAGGATAAGGTATCTTGGGTATATACACCCTCTCCTTGAAAATCTCAGGCTTCTTCTCAACCTTTGTCTCAGCATCGACCGACACTGTAGGAGTATCGATCGATACTTGTGATTTTGGATCCTCTCGTGCAAGTGTCTGGACTGGTGTCGATCGATACAGGGGAGTATCGATCGATGCCTCATCAAAATTTTCTGCACTTGAGCTGATTGCTTTGACGTGTGCATTGTGTGAATGACCGACTTTCCCTTGGCATTTGCTGCAGTATGAGCTACTTGCGTTTCCAGCATCCTGTAATTGGTATTGAGAGCCTCGATTTTCCCATTCAGATGGTCAATCTTCCCATTCAGATCAGTGTACAGATGGTCAATTTTCCCATTGGAATCCACTTGCAGTTTTTGTTGTCCCTGAAGAATCTGCTCAAGCATGGATTCCATCTTATTCTCTGTGGACTTTGGAGGGATGGGCTGGTACGAAGAGTTCCCGTAATTGCGACTGTTGTTGTTGAAGTTTCGGTTGTTGTTGTACCCAAATTGCTGATCCTGAAATCCAGAACCACCAACATAGTTAACATCCTCCACTTCATCCTCAGCAGCAAAGTGTACAGCTTTCTGATTCTTCCCGATCAGGAAATCCAACTTGGCTTTAACTTCAGCAATCTGCGATGCATCAATTCCTCCAGCCTGCTTCTTCCGCTCGGAATCAGCATTCTTGGTGCTATTACTAGACGCCAAGTTCTCAATCAGCACGACCGCATCATCTGGATATCTGGTGTTGAAGTTCCCATTACTCGCAGTGTCCAGAGCCATCTGGTACCTCCAATCGATCCCTCTGTAGAAAGTACCCAGCAACTGAACCTGATTGAACCCATGGTGCGGACAATCCCTCTGATATGACTTGAAACGTATCCAAGCTGCATTGAGTGCCTCGATTGGACCTTGAGAAAACTAAGAAATTTTGTTCCTGAGCTCTTCGGATCTCGCATCTTAATAGAAATTGCACAGGAATGCATTCTTCGTCTCATCCCATGTAGTTAGCGAACCGGGAGCCAACTGTTTCAGCCAATAAGCAGCATCCCCACTAAGAGAGTATTGGAAAATTTTGCAGAATAGGAACTCGTTGGGCACTCCATTGTACTTCATCCTAGTGACCAAATCCTCGAACCTCTCAATATGATCCATGGGATGTTCATGAGATAAACCATGGAAAGGACTCTGACTCACGAGAACATAGTATGCATGCTTAAGCTCGAAGTCATTCCTCTGAAAAGTTGGGATGCGAATCGCAGATCGATTGGCATAGAACTGATCAGGTCTGTTGTGCTCGCCAAGTGTCCTAACTCGATCACCTGCAGCCTTCCCAACGTTGGCGCGCCCAGCTGGCGCGATAATCTCAATAACAGCAGCATGGACAACGACGTTTCCAGCCTCATCAAGTCGCTGCCCTCTCTCATTGCACACTTGACCCTCTTGGTCTCTCAAGACTCCAGCTTCATCAGCTCTTAAAACCACTGGGTTGTTCATCCCTGAAGTTTGCTTTGTGGTGCGTCCCTGATAGATCAACTCCGGAGGAAGGCTGATGAAGACGGTGATGCAGCGAAGGGGATCGCGACGGTGATGATAGACACAGGCATGAACTCGACGAAGACGTAGTGAGGGAGTGGTTCGAGCTGATGGGATCGTGAAGGTGTACGAACAGGTGATGATACGAGTGTATGATTCAGGTGATTAGATAGAAAGAATCGATAGAAGAGTTTCTGATTCACAACGTGTAAAGAAACTCGAATTCAGAGAACGTATTCTTAGAATCAGATTGAGAGAAGAAACTTTGTTTATGCAATTGCATCTATGATCTTCGCTACTTGACAAAGGAGGCGTGATTTGGGTTTTATAAATCAACCCAAATCGACAAAGCCCTAAACTACAGCACGTTTGAATTAAAACAACAAAGCGTCTAAAGTTTAAATAAAACAGCGAGGCGTCCCAACCATAAGGTTCCTAATAGGTGCACCTCTAAAACAACTAAGTACATAGCCTATGTGACTTGTACATTATTACCCATTGGCCGAGATTCCTAAGTAACTCGACGTAGTGATTCATCTGCCTCGTTAAAAACCCTGTTGAGAAAACCCAGTGGGACAAAACTCAACATGGGAAAAGAGTACAGACTCCTCACCTAAGTTACTTAGTCTTCAGGACCGGGTGTAGTCTTCAAAGTAGAGATGTTGAAGACTTGGATCGATGGCAGATTGAGTGATGAGTGAGTGATAGTGAATGAGTGAAGTAGGAGTGAGTGAGCTTCACTTGCCATCTCCTTAGCTCTGGATCGAGTGATCACTCCAAATGGCTCAAGCTCCTTGTCTGCTTCTGCTTCCTCAGCTTCCTTGCTGTCCATGATCATATCATCCCCTCCTTCTTGAAAAGGATTTGTCCTCAAATCGAAATCTGCAAGATAAGGAAGCAAGTCAGACACATTGAACGATGGAGATACGTTATACTTACCTTGGAGATCAATCTGATAAGCGTTGTTGTTGATCCTCTTGACGACTTCAAACGGTCCATCAACTCGTGGCATAAGCTTGCTCTTTCTCTCTTCTGGAAATCTGTCCTTGCGTAGATGAATCCACACCAAGTCGCATACTTCAAAGACCATCTCCTTCCTGCCCTTGTTTGCTTGTTTCTCATACTGCTTAGTCCTCTTCTCTATGTTCTCCTTGGCTTTTGCGTGTATCTCTCTTACCTGTGCAGCTTTTGCTGTACCATCTAAACTACAT
>PKML01043543.1:93728-113445 GCA_002933935.1 Eutrema yunnanense | reverse complement strand
GGCATAACCAGCCATTCGTATAGCCCCTGCTTGGTCTTGAATGCTGTCTTCCACTCATCCCCTTCCTTCATTCTGATCTGGTGATACCCACTCTTCAAGTCGATTTTGGAGAAGATTGTAGATCCATACAGCTCGTCCAGCATGTCATCTAGTCTTGGAATCGGATGCCTATACTTCACTGTTATGTTGTTGATAGCTCGGCAGTCCACACACATCCTCCAAGTACCATCTTTCTTAGGAACTAGTAGAACAGGTACTGCACAAGGACTCAAACTCTCTCGTATATGTCCTTTACTCATCAGCTCTGTAACTTGTTTCTGCAGCTCCTTGGTTTCTACTGGATTAGTTCGATATGCTGGTCTGTTAGGCAAGGCAGAACCTGGTACAAAATCGATTTGGTGCTCTATTCCTCGAATTGGAGGCAAGCCTGGTGGTATCTCTTCTGGAAAAACATCCCTGTATTCCTGCAAAATCTCTGTCATAGCACTAGGAAGCTCCTGTGATTGGTTAGTACTAACAAGGATATCCTTGTACACAAACATAAAAGTAGTTAATTCAGGATCAAAAAGTTCAGAGAATTCACTGTGATTGATGTAGAGGCTGTTTGATACTTTCTCCTTATCCTGGCGACTCATATGCAGCTGATCCTTGTAGATTTCACTCGGTGTTAGAGGCAGAAGAGTGACTTTGCGTTCTTTGAACTCAAAAGACTGCTTGTTGGTGTAGCCATCATGCATAACTCTTCTGTCGAATTGCCACGGTCTGCCCAAGAGAACGTGACTAGACTTCATAGGGATCACATCACACAACAACTCATCTTCATACTTCCCAATTGCTAACTTGACTAACACTTGCTGAGAGACGGTTAAAGCGCCCTTGTTATTCAACCATTGTAGCTGATATGGCCTAGGATGCGGCGTAGTCTTCAAGCTGAGCTTCTTTACCATCTCTTCACTAGCAGCATTGGTGCAACTTCCTCCGTCTATAATCAAGGTACAGACCTTGTCTTGAACTACACATCTAGTATGGAAGAGGTTCTCACGCTGTTCCCTGTCATCTGGATGAATCTGAACACTTAATGTTCTACGTGCTACAAGCATCTCTCCAACTGCTGCTGGTTCTTCTTCTTCTTCTACTGACTCAGTATCTGTCTCACCTTCTGAACTATCTTGAGGAACAATCTGTCCTCCTTCTTGAAGCAGAAACATTTTCTTGTTAGGACAGTCTCTAGAGTAATGCCCCATGCCTTGGCACTTAAAACACCTGATATGGCTTGTTGATGTGCCATTTCTGGGTTTAAAATCGGCCCTGATCTCTTCCTTAGCAGCAGGTGTTGCTGGCTTAGTGTCTCTGGTGTATACAGGTTTGCTGATTTCCCTTGGCTTTGGAGTGCTAGGAGTGAATGTAGTCCTCCCAATCCTCCTCTTAATCTGTGATTCGATCAGTTCGGCCTTATGCACCATCTCCTGTAGATCTTCACAATTCTGCAGCTCCACCTTGTCTTGAATTTCTCTGTTTAAACCCCCAAGGAATCGTGAGATTACCATCTCGTCACTCTCATTCAGATCGGCCCTGATCAACAATGTCTCTAACTCCTGGAAGTAATCTCGGACTGATTTGGTGCCTTGAATGAGACGTCTAAGCTTGTGTAGGAGCTCTCTTTGATAGTGTGCAGGCACGAATCTTCTTCTCATATGCGTGACTAGTTGAGTCCAGGTAGTAACAGGAGGTTCTCTGTGTCGTTGTCTAGTAATTCCCAGCTGTTCCCACCATAAAAGTGCATAACCACTGAATTCAGACACATCTATTTTCACCTTATTAAGCTCATATGTGCCTTGAACCAGAAAGTTTGATTCCATCTTCCTTTCCCAATCAAGATATACTTCTGGGTCATTGTTGCCATAGAATGCAGGATATTGAATCTTGATATGGTTTAGCTGCTGTCTTAGAGGGTCATAGTCTCTGCCATTGTCTCTGTTCCCACCTCTTCTTCTCACTGTTTCTAGGCTATGATCAGAAGCTTCTCCATCTTCATAGTCTTCTGGGTCAGTTCCCATGAAGACTCGGTGTCCAGCTATATACTCTCCCCTACGATGCCTTTGTGCTGGATGTACTTCAGCTCTGTCATCACCTCGTTTCCTAGACAGAGTGTCCCTGCTCCCAAGTTGACTTCGATGAGTCTTGGCTTTAGGTCTGGTATCGAGTCTAGGCCTTTGAGAAGAGGCTCCAATCTTTCCTTTGCCTTAAGTGATGCGTATAGCCTCTGAGGAAGTCGGTGTAACTGAAGACTCATCTCCACTTGCACTCTGATCCTTGAGAATACTACTAATCTGGGCTTCAAACTTCTCATTAAGCTGTTCAATCTGTTGAGTGAGTTGTGTTGTCACAGCCTGATTTGACTCTCTGATTTGTTCTGCCATAGCTTTGTTTAGAGCTGACATGGTTTCAGCTGAAAGCTCCATGGTACCTGAGAAACAAACAACAACTCGCAGTAATCTGGTCTTAACTGAAATTGCAAACAAACGTGATGCAGATCCTAATTGATGCAGGTTCGATTTGATGCAGGTTTTAGTTGATGCAGGTTCGAGTTGATGCAGGTTTTGAGATGCAACAGAACTAAGACTATGCGCTTGATGCAGTTGTTAATTGATGCAGGTTCGATCTGATGTAAGTAATGATATGCAACAACCGATGATCCTAGACGAAATCAACACAAATCGCGACCAACACAAATCTGATACAGGTAATGAGATGCAACAATCGATGATCTGATGCAGATAATGAGATGCAACAGGACGAAGACTAATACAGAATGCTAGCAACCTAAGATGATAACTAGAACAGATTACTACGATTAATCACAGCAATTCGACAAGTCCTAGTAGTACAGCAACAAAACAGCAATCCCGACAAGCCCTAAATTTACAACCTACAATCGCGAAACTAAGGAGTTAGGGTTAGAGAGTTCTCAGCCTTTGGTCCAGAGCTCGCTCTGATACCACTTGGTGCGTCCCTGATAGATCAACTCCGGAGGAAGGCTGATGAAGACGGTGATGCAGCGAAGGGGATCGCGACGGTGATGATAGACACGGGCATGAACTCGACGAAGACGTAGTGAGGGAGTGGTTCGAGCTGATGGGATCGTGAAGGTGTACGAACAGGTGATGATACGAGTGTATGATTCAGGTGATTAGATGGAAAGAATCGATAGAAGAGTTTCTGATTCACAACGTGTAAAGAAACTCGAATTCAGAGAACGTATTCTTAGAATCAGATTGAGAGAAGAAACTTTGTTTATGCAATTGCATCTATGATCTTCGCTACTTGACAAAGGAGGCGTGATTTGGGTTTTATAAATCAACCCAAATCGACAAAGCCCTAAACTACAGCACGTTTGAATTAAAACAACAAAGCGTCTAAAGTTTAAATAAAACAACGAGGCGTCCCAACCATAAGGTTCCTAATAGGTGCACCTCTAAAACAACTAAGTACATAGCCTATGTGACTTGTACATTATTACCCATTGGCCGAGATTCCTAAGTAACTCAACGTAGTGATTCATCTGCCTCGTTAAAAACCCTGTTGAGAAAACCCAGTGGGACAAAACTCAACATGGGAAAAGAGTACAGACTCCTCACCTAAGTTACTTAGTCTTCAGGACCGGGTGTAGTCTTCAAAGTAGAGATGTTGAAGACTTGGATCGATGGCAGATTGAGTGATGAGTGAGTGATAGTGAATGAGTGAAGTAGGAGTGAGTGAGCTTCACTTGCCATCTCCTTAGCTCTGGATCGAGTGATCACTCCAACTGGCTCAAGCTCCTTGTCTGCTTCTGCTTCCTCAGCTTCCTTGCTGTCCATGATCATATCACTTTGTCTTTCTCGTTGCGCATTCCAAAAGTGCTAGCTGATCCAAAAACAGTTCAACTAGCTGAGTGCTCTTGTTCCTTCTGGTTTCACGATTAAGCATACACCTGAAAACAAGAGTCAAGCACGTAAGTAACAAAAAAAAATGTGATGAGTATCGATCGATACCAGGTGGTGTCGATCGATATCAACAAAATAAAGCGACGAGTATCGACCGATACTAGGTAGTATCGATCGATACCGACGGACTTAGTCGAAACTCGACATCTAAAATATAAAGGCGAAATTGAGTCCCCGGCAACGGCGCCAAATTTGATATGCTCAAATTAATACCCTAAAAGTACTAAAGCAGTTGTTGTAGTAAGTGTAGGGGTCGAACACAAGGACTCACAGAAATCACACAATAGATTGTATAGTATCGAATCAAGCTAAGCAAATCAGATGAAACAAAAGACAATGAACAATAAAAGAGTTGTAAATTCGATGGAGGAAAATATAGGCCCAGGGTATTTCTCAGGAAATCAATGAATGCAGATAAACTAACTAACAAGATTCAGATTTAGCGCAGTTCTTGAACTCAAATCACTAAGGTATAATTAACAAACTGTCGTTGCGAGAATTATCTAAATCTAAATCCTAGGAATTCCAAATCTCTTTGCGAATCCTGAAGTATAAATCAGCTTTAATATCATGTTTGATATGTTCACAAATCAATTAAACCAAATCTCTTTGCGAATAATCAATTTGCTCACCTAAGGTTCTATCAGGTAATTAATCGCACTGTCGTGCCCAATCAATTATCCTAAGCTCTAAGTTCCAGATTCATCAACCTAGAATTAGCTTTGAACACAACCTAAGCGAAGAACTAATTCAGATGGTGAATCCTAATAAACTAATTAACCTAGCATTCAGAGAAAACCCTTATGAGAACCCTGAACCTAAAGTGGATCTACTCAGACATGGAGATTGAAAGCAACATGATTGAATAGATCATCAAAGAACTCAATAAAAACAGGAGTTCAGAGTTGTCTCTCCAAAAACCCAAATGTAGAATCAAAGTAAAATTAAAGCCTAGAAAATAAAGCATAGCCTACAAAGTGGTTGTAAAACCCCTATAAATAACCTAAATCACGTTTTGGGGTCTTCTTGTAAATATTAAAGTCTTATGGACCAAGTTGCAATTCTTCAACTCTTCATTAAAGTCGCGGGTCGTGTCTGCTGTGATGCGTGTCGATCGATACAAGGGAGGTATCGATCGATGCTTGACGTGAAATCGGGTACCCAGCAACACGAACTTCAACTTTTGTTCCAAAATGCTCCAGAAAGCTTCAATATCCCCAATTATGCTCCAAACGTGTTAAGACCTGTAAAAGACTCTAAAACACTACGAAATAGCAGAAAGACTCTATAAAACGGACTTATATCATGGCCTAAAAGGGGTAAAAACCATGATATATCAGTCTTGCCTGGGACGATGCTGAGGGGAAATGATCGAGGGATGCGGCGCCGGACAGCTTCAGGCCGGGACGAGGAGCCGGGATTCTCCCTGCCCGAGGAAAGATTTTGTGCCGGCTGAGGGAATTCTTTGTGCCGACTGGCTCTTGATCGGGACGGTGCTGAGGAAGAATTCATCGAGGGTTGTGTGCCGGGCTGCTTCAAGCCGGGACGAGGAACCAGGCTTCTCCCTGCCCGAGGAAAGATCTTGTGCCGGCTGAGGGATTTATTTATGCCGGCCGGCTCTTGCCCGGGATGAATGCTAAGGGAGATCTCCGTGGGAGAAAGATTTCCGAGCTAAGTGCGAACTTCTCCAAAGTATCCGAAAGCCTCCAAATTACCTAATAAGGACTCCATAACATGCAAGACTCTCTAGGACATATCATGAGACCCCTACACTCTAATTGGGACAAAACAATTAAGAAAAGCTATGAAATCTAATGCATATGAGATGAAACCTATGCTAAATGAATGCATGAAAGGGACAAAATATGGGAATATCAACTCCCCCAAACTTACTTCTTTGCTTGTCCTCAAACAAAAGTATCACTAAAAGAGTTCAAGTCCAAGTGCAAGCTCTAAGGTACGATCAAACATGTCTACTCAAAAGGGGCTAGCCATGTCCATCCTTACATGAATCAAGCTTAAGCTTCAACCTACACAAGCCTTCCTATCATCCAATCCTTTGACATCCAATTAGAAGTTTCTAGTGGATCATGCTCATGCAATGCAAATAAACTCATTTGGCCAAGGATACGATTTTGAGACAAAGATGATCTCAATGCATGAGGCTGTTTCCGAACAAGGGATCTCTGATTGAAGGAATGGACCTTGGCAAAATGCTAAGGGTGAAAAGCATTTGATGCATACAAGGCTAGACTTCCATCTGCCCAATGCCCCAACACGAATTCGACCCTAATTCTAAACCCACAAGAAACCAATCCTAGCTACCCTTCACAAAGCGTTTTTGCCTTCTTATTCCACATCTCTTCATCATCTTTCTTTTCCATATGCATTTAGGGGGTTTCTTCTTCAAATAATGGTTTGGATTCCTTTACTTTCCTTTGTTTAGCTCCTCTTTTAGATTCTTTAGTCTCTCTCATTTTTCTTCATGACTTGCCTTAGCCATTTTGGCTTATTTTCTTTCTTTTCAAAACTAGAGACTATCTTTTCAACACTTGAGGGCTAAACCACATATAATCTTGCCAACCATTAGAAACTTTTTTGCTTTCCCTAGTCATTCTCCCAAATTTCTTTCTTTCTTTCCGCTTTTCCAATCCCAAAAATCCTTCTTTTTCTTCTTCTTCATCCATTCCCCTCATCGCAAATACCATCCTATCTAACTTAGCCTAATCTAGTTCATGATGCGCGAGCTAGTTCTACATGAAAGCTTTTCCTTGTCGCTCTAGACCCAACACTTTTTGCCTAGTCCATTCAAAAATAAGGCCTCACCACGCTCACTAAACATGTAGGCTTGAAAGAAGGATGAGTTTTAGGTGTGGTAAACCATTCCAAAAGTGGGAATTGGCTACTTGGGCCAACAAGAGTTGTAAAAAGGGATAAGATGACCCAAGTATGTATGCGGAACCCATGAGTCCATTATGCAATGCATGAACACGATATTTGATGTGTCAAAATTAAGGTTCTCACTTAGATAGGATTGAATTCAAATCGAAACTTGCTTTGGCGAAAACCTAAGTAATGAGACATGAGATCAAAACATGGTTCGACCTTGATTTCGCACACAAGATCTAGAGCATAGGACTTAAACTCTTAAAACGACACTTTTCAAGGAGAAGTCATTCTAGTTCCCTATGCACATGCAATGCATTATTTACATGCTATGCATCTAGACTCAATCCTACATGAAATGTTCAAAATGTTTCAAAATGTTTCAAAATTTATTGAAAATGCATGATATGCATGAGACTCGAAATACAAAACTCAAAATAAGACAAAACAAATGATATTAGATACGGTCCCTCCCCCAAACTTAAATCGCACCATCTCGGTGTGTAATAAATCAAAGGAAAAGACCCAAAAATAACGAAATAAAATGCAATACTCAAATAAAAAAACTATTTACAAGGTTTTGGAGTGATACCTCAGAAGCTTTCGGATGGGGAAGAAGACCCCATCGAATATGAAGGATTGCTAGAGCATGGAGATGGTATCGTCATTGTCTTTCTCTTGGCCGCTTTTACTGCATAGGAGGATGGAACGTACTCGTTGTCATGAATCACCAACTCTCCTCCATGTAGTTGAGGACGTTGGTTCGACGATGTAGATCATTCTCCAATCTCCTCTTGCTCCACCGTGCTCGGCTCTCCTTGGCCGCAAGAGGAGCTAGCCTCTCCTTTCTTTCCCGTGAGCTCTCTAACCGTGCCCTTCAAGTCCTTGACCGCCTTTACCAACTTCCGGATTGTCCTATCTTGCCACTTGCACCAACGTTGAAGTAACCTCGTTTGGTGGTTGGCATGTCTAGTGGCAATGCCCGGCATCTTCCCATCATAAGGATCAAAGCAATACCTCTCACTCCCATACGTTGGCCGAGTGGGAACCAAGTGTGCATCTTCATATTCTTCATCCTCTTGGTCGTTGGAGTGATCAACTTCTTCCCTTGGCACTTTCCTCGCCTTTGGCTTTCCTCGGTGGATTATCTCTAGTTGTGGGTCGGTTGCCGGGTTGTAGAAGTGATCATTGATCGGATAGAAGTAGATATCTTTGCTCCCTCGGAGTGTGGTGAGAGGAGCGTTAGGCAAAAGGATTTTGACCGTGTTGGTTTAGGTGAGCTTTAGGTTATAGGTGAAAGTCTTGCCTATCTTCTCTTCGAAGAACTTGGTTCTTGAGAGATAGACCTCATATATAAACTCCATGTTCTTAGTCTCATCCACCAACGTAATCCCCTTAGCCTTGAGGATTGAAGTCACCAAACCGCCAATGAAGATCTTTGGCTCCTTGCTCTTGGCAGTGAGAGCCCAATCTTTGTAGCCAAGTTAGTGGTTCACTAGAACGGCGGCTAGGCATGGGCGTGCACTCTCTCCAATGAAACACCGCTCATCTTGAGGTGAGTCAAGAAACGGTGCCAAACCTAAAGTGAGCAACTCCATATCTTCTTCCGAAACCGTTCCAACCTTGTTCTTGGCAAAGAATGTGTGAGCAAGGATCTTGTGGGCATAACGAATGGCGGGGTGGCGGATGCATGTGCCCTTGATGTTCCCGGGACTATATTCTCGGTCCGGACCATCTCGACTTGAGCTTCCCGAGAAAAAGCTTCAACCGGGAGTTGAACAAAAGAAGTCTCCATCCTTGAAGTCTTTATGCAAGATCTTCTTGTCATGGAACGCCTTGGTCCGTTCCTTGTAAATCCTCGAGCTCTCATAGGCCTCAAGCCTAGTCTCTTCTAACTCTTGAAGTTGAATTAACCTCTTCTCTTGTGCGGTCTTGATGTCGAAGTTGAGAAGCTTCACCGCCAATAGAGCCTTGTATTCCAACTCTACCGGTAGATGGCATGACTTCCCATAAAGCAAGTTGAATGGTGTAGTCCCTATAGGCGTCTTAAAGGCGGTTCAGTATGCCCATAAAGCATCATCTAACTTGTTGGTCCAATCTTTTCTTGAACTCCCAACCGTCTTCTCTAGTATGGCCTTGATTTGCCGGTTGGATAATTCTACTTGGCCACTCGTTTGAGGATGGTAAGGTGTTGCTACTTTATGCTTCACACCATGCTTCTTAAGTAGACCTTCAAACACCTTATTGATGAAATGACTACCTCCATCACTAATGACCACCCTTGGAACTCCGAACCTTGGGAAGATAATGGACTTGAATAGCTTTAGGACGACTTTAGCATTGTTGGTCGGACATGCAATGGCTTCCACCCATTTAGAGACGTAATCAACCGCCACCAATATGTATTGGTTACCATATGATGTCGGGAAAGGTCCCATAAAATCGATGCCCCATACATCAAACATCTCCACCACAAGGATTCGGTTTTAGGGCATTTCATCTCTCCTCCCAATATTCCCTTTCCTTTGGCATGCATCACATGTGGAAACAAAGAGGTGCGCATCCTTGAATAATGAAGGCCACCAAAAACCCGATTGAAGAACCTTTTTAGCCATTTTGTAGGAGGCATGATGACCACCATAGCTTAACCCGTGACAATGGAGTAAGATTCATTGAACTTCTTCTTCCGCAATACATCTTCTATACAAGCCATCCGAGCATAGTTTATACAAGAACGACTCGTCCCACTAGTATCTTGTCACGTCATGGAAGAACTTCTTCTTCTTGTACCCGTCCAAGGGCGGTTCCTTCCCGC
Source organism: Eutrema yunnanense (assembly GCA_002933935.1). Lineage (NCBI taxonomy): Eukaryota > Viridiplantae > Streptophyta > Magnoliopsida > Brassicales > Brassicaceae > Eutrema > Eutrema yunnanense. Next base: position 103,761 of record PKML01043543.1, on the reverse strand, counting down.
ACTCTAAGTAGTTCACTAGATCCGTAAACCATGGTAGTTTCTCGTCTTGTAACCCATTAGCACTCTCTAGTCCTCGCACGGATTCAACCCCTTTCTTCAAGACACCAACAACCATGAGGCTCTCCTCGGGGAGCTTATCATCAATTGGGACAAGGTCCTCAATCCTCATTCTAGACAAGTGATCCGCAACCCCATTTTCTATCCCCTTCTTGTCAACTATCTCCAAGTCAAACTCTTGTAGAAGCAAGATCCAACGGAGTAGTCTTGGCTTTGTGTCTTTCTTGGCATGAATGTACCTCAAAGCCACGTGATCGGTGTAGACAATCACCTTTGATCCCACAACATAAGACCTAAATTTCTCCATTGCAAAAACCACGGCTAGCAACTCTTTTTCTGTTGTGGCATACCGTGCTTGGGTATCATCCAAAGTTCTACTAGCATAGTAGATCATATTGGTCTTTTTGTCCTTTCTTTGACCCAAGACCGCTCCAACCGCGTAGTCACTAGCATCACACATAATCTCGAAAGGAAGATCCCAATCCGGGGCTTGGACAATGGTAGCACTAACCAATGCCTTCTTGATCTCTAGAAACGCTACCATACACTCCTCATCAAATACGAACTCAACCTCCTTGCAAAGTAGCCGTGTGAGAGGCCTTGTGATTTTTGAGAAGTCTTTGATGAACCTTCGGTAGAAACCCGCATGACCCAAGAAAGACTGGATGTCCTTGACTTTGATGAACCTTCGGTAGAAACCCGCATGACCCAAACTAACCATCACCTCTATCTTGGGCTTGTGTACCTCAATCCCTTTCTCGGAGATCTTATGCCCAAGAACGATGCCTTCACGTACCATGAAATGGCACTTCTCCCAATTGAGCACCAAGTTTGCTTCTTCGCATCGTTGCAAGACCCTACAAAGATTAGACAAGCAAACACAAAAAGAAGACCCATACACGGAGAAGTCGTCCATAAAGACTTCTACCATGTCTTCAATAAGATCAGAGAAAATGGACATCATACAACGTTGGAATGTCGCGGGTGCATTACAAAATCCGAACGGCATCCTTCGATATGCGAAGGTACCGTAAGGGCATGTGAAAGTTATTTTCTCTTGGTCATTCGGGTGTATGGGTATTTGAAAGAAACCCGAATAACCGTCTAGGAAACAATAAAATGGATGATTAGCTAGACGTTCAAGCATTTGATCTATGAAAGGTAACGGAAAGTTATCCTTACGAGTAGATGAATTTAACTTCCTATAGTTAATGCACATTCTATGCCCGGTTATTGTCCTAGTAGGTATCATTTCATCATTTTCATTTTTAACAACTGTTATCCCTCCCTTCTGATATTCTCATATTTTGTCCCTTTCATGCATTCATTTAGCATAAGTTTTATCTCATATGCATATGGTTTCATAGCTTTTTCTTAATTGTTTTGTCCAAATTAGAGTTTAGGTGTCTCATGATATGTCCTAGAGAGTCTTGCATATTTTGGAATCCTTATTAGGTACTTTGGAGGCTTTCAGATACTTTGGAGAAGTTCGCACTTAGCTCGGGATCTTGAAGCGACGGTTGGAAACATGAAAGCTTGGATATAATTCTCCCCCGGAGATCTCCCTCAGCAGCGGCCTCTCGTCCCGGCCTGAACCAACCCGGCACCAAATCTCTCGGCAACAGATCTCCGGTATCGTCCCGGTCAAGAGCTAGCCGGTACGAAGAAATCCCTCAGCCGGCACTAGAGCTTCCCTTGGGCAGGAGATTTCCCGGTCCATCATCCCGGCTTGAAGGAACCCGGCACACTAGCCTTGACGATTTCTCCCTCAGCACCATCCCGGTCAGAAGCAACCCGGCACGAAGAAATCCCTCAGCCGGCACAAGATCTTTCCTCAGGCAGGGGATATCCCGGTCTCTCGTCCCGGCCAGAAATCCCCCGGGATCAACTTCCTCTCGGCTAAAACCTCTCGTCCCAAACCTAATTTTATTGGCTAAGCTTTTCTTAAGTCTAAAACCCTCACCTTTGAGAGAGAACTTGAGATTTGTAAGAGAGATTCCCTTGTTTATGCAATTTAGTATTTGTTTCCATCAATCTCTTGCATCTATCTTCTTTTTATCTTGATTATCCATCACCCATCAATGAATTTATCTCTTATCCAAATCAATTTTGCGGTGTTCTTGATGGATCTTGAGTAGTTTTTTAGGGTTTAGAGATGGGATAGATTAGGATGTTCTTAGGCTTGATTTATGGTGTTTAGGGTTAGATCTCCTTATATCCTTTCTTGTTTAGTGATCTTAAGGCTAAATCTAGCTTGAAAAAGTAGGTTTAGATCATAAGGCATTTCATGCACACCAAATGTTTGATGAAATGCCTTGATGAATTGAACAAGAGATTTACATTCCTAGCATATGATAATAGTTATCTAGGGTGTATTTTTGGTTGATCTTGTTGATTTAAACTTAATGCTTGCTAATCAATGATCCACAAATAAGAGTTTGTTAATGGATTAGGTGATTAGAATTGTGATTAATTGCTTGAAAGAGAATTAGTCAAGTTTAGGATCTTATGCCTAGGGATTAGCTTGTTGAGTAAATGAACATCATGAATTGAACTTGAGTAATCTTATATCCATAATCCTATCTTTGAATCCGCTTTTGCTTATTGATTTATATCTTGTTTAGCTGCTTAGTTGCCTTAATTTGGTTACTTAATCACAACACACTTGTTTAGCTTAACTTGGAATTGTTCCTTGCATTCTTAGTGATTAGGATAAATCCCTTTATGGATTGATAACCTTCATACTACACGTATTGGAGTTATTGATACCTCCTACAGACTAAAAAGTCTTCTATCAATTTGGCGCCGTTGCCATATTGGGATTTGTTTTAGCATTGAGATTTGGGTTCTTAGTGAGCTGAAGTTTTATTTTCTACTAAGATTACTAATCTTCTTTACTTCTTATTGCTCTTTCTCTCTATAGGTGCATGCATACCCGTTCCCGTGATAATACTAACCTAGTAGAACCGAGGGACGACATTGATCAACTTGATAGAGGTTCAAGAGCACGACGAAGCCGAGTAAGAGTACGGGAAGAAGTTGTCAACGAAATGGAAGATCTTCATGATATCCACTCGGGAACGTTAATGAGAACATTCCGCACCAAAGGAACGGTGGGAATGGGAACAACCAAGGAGGTGGTGGCAATGGAAACCATCACCCAAAAAACCGTCCCAACCATCCACCAAGAGCTAGAACCGTTGCTGGAGAGGGTGATGCCGCTAATGCTCACCAAAAGCGGCAAGTGATTCAAGCTCCACCGGTAGAGAACAACAACTTCGAAGTGAAACCGGGGGTTATCAACATGGTTCAAGCCAACAAGTTTCACGGTTTGTCCATGGAGGATCCCTTAGACCACATCGACCAATTTGACCGGATATGTGGTCTCACTAAGATCAATGGGGTCTCCGAAGATGGGTTCAAACTTCGTCTCTTCCCGCCCTCTTTGGGTGACAAGGCTCACCAATGGGAAAAGACCTTACCCCAAGGATCTATCACCTCGTGGGATGATTGCAAACATGCGTTTCATGCCAAATTCTTTTCACCGGCTCGAACCGCCAAGCTTCGCAACGAGATCTCAAGCTTCACACAACGGTCCAATGAGTCTTTAAACGAGGCTTGGGAGAGATTTAGAAGCTACACTTCTCAATGCCCACATCACGGCTTTAGCAACACCTCTCTCCTTAGCACCCTCTACCGAGGTACTTTACCTAAGATCCGTATGCTACTTGACACAGAATCAAATGGTAACTTCTTAGCTAAGGACGTTGAGGAAGCAATTGAGCTTGTCGAGAACTTGGCCCAAAGTGACAGTACATATGGTGACGACTATGACCGCGCCACAAGGACCACTAGTGATTTTGATGAGAACAAGCGGGCCAAAGACATGAAAGCTCTTAATGACAAGTTGGACAAGCAAGCCAATTTGATTGATAAACTTCTAGTGTCTTCTCAAAAGACGGTTAATTTTGTGGATGCTTATGATGAGAATCAAGGTTGCTATCAAGAGGAGAACGTGGACATGAACACCCAAGAGTAGGTGAGCTACGTGGGAAACCAAGGGAACTACCAAAACCAAGGGAACTACCAAAGACAAGGGTTCAACCAAAACTATAAGAACCACCCTAATTTCTCTTATCGGAACACCAATGTGGAGAATCCACAAGACCAAGTCTACCCTCCACAACCTAATCAAGCTCAAGGAGTCCCACAAAAGCAATTCCAATCTCAAGGCCAAGCACCTAACACCAACCAACAAGGTTTTGTCCCAAGGAACCAATTCCAAGGGAACCAAAGTGGATTCCAACCCAAAGCTCCACCCGATTTTCAAGGGCAACATAAAGGGTTTGTGCCCCAAGGTCAAGCATCTACGTCTAAATCGCAAGAGCTTGACTTAAGTTCCATGTTCCAACAATTACTCAAGGGACAAGCAGAGATCAATACGCGGGTGGATTGCTCTTACAACGACCTCAACACAAAGATTGAGGCTTTGAACTCCAAGGTAAAACAAATGGAGAACAAAGGTGTTGCTTCTTCTTCACGACCACAAGGTCAACTTACGGGCAAAGCCGAAGCCAATCCTAAGGAGTATGTAAACGACATCACCCTAAGGAGTGGCACGGTTTTTGATATATCATGGTTTTTACCCTGTTTAGACCATGATATAAGTCCTTTTTATAGAGTCTTTATAGTATTTTGGAGTCTTTTAGAGTCTTTTACAGGTCTTAGCACGTTTGGAGCATTATTGGAAGTATTGGAGCTTTCTGGAGCAGTTTGGAGCAGAAGCTGAAGTCGTGTTGCTGAGTACCTGATTTCACGTCGAGTATCAATCGATACCCTCTGGTATCGATCGACACCCATCGCAGCAAGACACGACCCGCGAGTTTTCCAAGACTTGAAGAATTGCAAAAGTGCCCAGAAGTCTTTAATAATTACAAGAAGACCCCAAGTCGTGTTTTAGGTTATAAAAAGGATTTTTACATCAACTTTTAGGTTAAGCTTTATTTTATATACTCTGGTTTGAGACAAGTCTGAATCTCCCTTCGTCCGAGATCAGATCTCAAGAACCTCTTGTTATTCTATTTCTATTGATGATTTATTCAAACATATTGATTGTTTCATTCTCTATGTCTGAGTAGATCCACTTTAGGTTTAGGGTTTTCTCATAAAGGATTTCTTTGAATGCTAGGTTAATTATCTGTTTAGGATTCACCATCCGAATTAGTTCTTCGCTTAGGTTGTGTTCAAAGCTAATTCTAGGTTGACGAATCTGGAACTTAAATCTTAGGATAATTGATTAGGCACGACAGTGCGATTAATTACCTGATAGAACCTAGGTGAGCAAATTGATTATTCGCAAAGAGATTTGGTTTAATTGATTTGTGAACATATCAAACATGTTATTAAAGCTGATTTAGACTTTAGGATTCGCAAAGAGATTTGGAATTCCTAGGATTTAGATTTAGATAATTCTCGCAACGACAGTTGGTTAATTATACTTTAGTGATTTGAGTTCAAGAACTGCGCTAAATCTGAATCATGCTAGTTAGTTTATCTGCATTCATTGATTTCCTGAGAAAAACCCTGGGCCTATATTCTCCCAATTGAATTACAACCCCTTTAATTTCTGCATTGCTTTTAATTACATCTGTTTGGCTTAGCTTGATTTGACACTATATAATCTATTGAGTGATCTCTGTGAGTCTTTGTGGTTCGACCCCTAGCTATATTACTACTACTGCTTTAGTACTGTTAGGGTATTAAATTGAGCATATCAATTTTGGCGCCGTTGCCGGGGACTCAATTTCGCCTTTAGATTTTAGCTGTCAAGTTTCGACTAAGTCCGTCAGTATCGATCGATACTTACTAGTATCGGTCGATACTCCGGCGATTTATTTGTTGGTATCGATCGACACCACTTGGTATCGATCGATACTCAACGTATTTTTCTGGTTACTTACGTGCTTTGCCTAGTGTTTTGTTTGTAGGTGTATGCCTGTTCGTGAAACCATAAGCAACAAGAGCACTCAGCTAGTTGAACTGTCATTGGAACAGCTAGCGCTTGTGGAACGCACAAACAGAAAGACCAAGCAAACATCAGGGATGAACAACCCAGTGGTTTTAAGAGCTGATAATGCTGGGATTCTGAGAGACCAAGAGGGTCATGTGTGCAATGATAGAGGGCAGCGACTTGATGAGGCTGGAAACGTCGTTGTCCATGCTGTTATTATTGAGATTGTCGCGCCAGCTGGGCGCGCCAACGTTGGGAATGCTGCAGGTGATTGAGGTAGAACACTTGCTGAGCACAACAGACCTGATCAGTTCTATGCCAATCGATCTGCGATTCGCATCCCAACTTTTCAGAGAAACGACTTCGAGTTGAAGCCTGCGTACTATGCTCTTGTAAGTCAGAGCCCATTCCATGGCCTACCTCATGAGCATCCCATGGATCATATCGAGAGATTCGAGGACTTGGTCACTGGGATGAAGTACAATGGAGTACCCAACGAGTTCCTTTTCTGCAAACTCTTCCCATACTCTCTTGGTGGAGATGCTGCTTATTGGCTGAAGCAGTTAGCTCCTGATTCTCTAACTACATGGAATGAGACGAAGAAAGCATTCCTGTGCAGCTTCTACGATGATGCGAGATCTGAAGAGCTCAGGAACAAAATTTCCCAATTCTCTCAAGGTCCTGTAGAAGGACTCAAGACTGCTTGGATTCGTTTCAAGTCTTATCAGAGGGATTGTCCACACCATGGGTTCAATCAAGTTCAGCTGCTGGGCACATTTTACAGAGGGATCGATTGGAGGTACCAGATGGCTCTGGATACTGCAAGTAATGGGAACTTCAATACCAGATATCCAGATGATGCAGTTGTGCTAATTGAGAACTTGGTGTCTAGCAATAGCACTAAGAATGCCAATTTCGAGCGGAAGAAGCAAGCTGGAGGAATTGATGCATCTCAGATTGCTGAAGTTCAAGCCAAGCTGGATTTCCTGATCGGAAAGAATCAGAAAGCGATCCACTTTGCTGCTGAGAATGAAGTGGAGGATTGTAACTATGTTGGTGGTTCTGATTTCAGCAATTTGGGTACAACAACAACAGGAACTTCAGCAACAACAATCGCAATTACGGGAACTCTTCATACCAACCCATCTATCCAAAGTCTACTGAGAATAAGATGGAATCCATGCTTGAGCAGATTCTTCAGGGACAGCAAAAACTGCAAGTGGATTTCAACGGGAAGATTGACCATCTGTACACTGAACTCTATGGGGGAGATTGACCACCTGAATGGGAAGATTGAACCTGTCAGTCTCTCACAGAGGAAGCTGGAAACTCAGGTCGCTCAGACCACATCAGCTGTGCAGAGGCAGGAAGGTTTTCTTCCAGGGAGAACTGAAAATCCAAGACCACAAGTCAATGCGATCTCTTCAAGTGCAGAAAATTTCGATGTGGTTCCTGAAATCGCACAACCATCGATCGATAATCCCCAGTATCGATCGATACCAGCCTAGACGTCTGCTCGAATGGATCCACAACCCCGTGTATCGATCAATACCCCATTGGTATCGATCGATACTGAGGCGATTTCTGAAGAGACACATGAGATTTCGACTGAGGCGCCTCAAGTAGTAGCATAACGATTCAATATCGGCCAATTTTGGTGGGACAAGGAAACCGAGTATCAGGAACAGAGAGCTAAAGAACGAACTGAGAAACGTGCGAATAAACCCAAGAAGCTGAATCCTATTCCTAAGTACCTCAGAGATCCTATCACTCCAAAGCAGCTGCGTGGCTTTGAGAAAAGGGTACGAAGAATTCCCGACTCGTACACTTTTGAAGAAGCTCTAGAGGGCTGGCCTCTGCTGAGTCACTTCAAAGATTGCAGAGAAACCGAGGAAGAGATCAAGGCACTCTTCCTTAAGGCCAGAGGTCCACCTCCATTGAGACAGTTGACTAAGAGGGAAGACCCAGGGATATTCTCAGTTCCATGCTCTATCTCTATAGTTGAATTCAAGGAGTCTCTCATTGACTCAGGAGCCTGCGTCAATGTCATGTCCAGGGAAATTACAGAGAGATTGGGAGCTGATATTCAACCTCCAAAGACATCTATCACGTTCGCGAACGATTCCACCTCTCTTCCATATGGGGTGATTGCTGATTTGATGATCACAATAGGAGATTGCCTGGTTCCTACTGACTTTCAGGTCGTGGAGATGAATACAAAATCTCGTACGCAATTGATTCTCGGAAGACCGTTCATGGCTATAGTTGGTGCGATCATGGACACACCCAGCGGGCACATCTCATTTTCATACATTGATAAGGAGGTGTACTACAAGGCCATACCTAGAGGAACTCCCGGACGTGTCTCTTGCATTGAAGATGTCACAGGAGAGACATTAGCAGTTGATTTTTTGGAAGAGCCTCCTGATGAGCCAACTATCGCAGACATTTCAGCTGAACCACCCAACATCCCCAAGGAAGTTGTCAAGAAGGCTAAGGCAACAACAAATAAGAAGGCCAAGAGCAAAAAGGTCGAGAATCCCCATGTCATTTTGATACCTCAGAAGAGTGATGGGAATTCGATTGAGTATAAGGTCAAGTGCAAAGGAGCTTCGAAGCCATTCTCCAAGGCTAGAGTCCTTCTTACTTTTGAGCTGAAAGAGAAAGGACATGAGTTTGTGCAAGGCATGCTGAGCAGAACCATGAAGATAGCAATGTCGAGTTGTGGAGCCTGTTTTGATGCAAGCTCTCACTTTTATCCAGCCTGAAGGGCGTTACAGTCAAGCTATTGACGTTAAACGAGCGCTTGGTGGGGGGCAACCCACTGGTGAGTCTGTTTTTGATTCGTTTTTCCTTTTATTTTCGTTCGTTTTGTGTTTGTGTCAGGATAAACAAAGAGCAGACTCGAAATCGCCTTAGCGTCGATCGATACCCCATTGGTATCGATCGACACCGATCGCGAAAATACGGTTCATCAAGTCGATTTAAGCCTGGTATCGATCGTTACCAGGCTGTGTGTCGATCGACACTCGATGTTCCAGCAAGGTAACTTCTGGTTTTTCTTTGTTTCTTCTATTCGTTTGTCTTCTTTTACCTACTCTAGGCTAGATAACACTGGGGACAGTGTTGTTCAAGTCTAGGGGAGGTGTCTGCTGACATTGTGTTTGTTTTTCTTAGAGTCAGTTGTTTTATCGAGTCAAAATTGTTTTTATTGAGTCAAAACTTGTTGGAGATAATGATCCTGTGCTTGAACCTATTGATTTGATTTTGTTTTTGAGTGCACAGTGTTACAGGATCAGTTCTAGATCGACTAATGAAAAATCCAAAGACTGACCAGTTGACTAGAAAACATCCATGTTTCCAGCAGAGTTCTTCTGAAGCCTGAGCCAAATTTTGCACTTCATCAATGTGGTTAGTGATTTTAGAGATTGATTCATCATTCATATTTGATAAAGGAACCCATGTGTTTAGAGTAATAGTATCTCTCTCCCCTGTTATAAGTTGATAAATAATGGCATAAAAGATTGAAATGATTTTCTTCTGAGTAGAGGGTTAGGAAAATTTCCAGCGTTCCCATTATTCTACTTAAGAGGGAATGATCACACAAAGGATTGGAAGCGAGGCTAGGATTTTCCTATGATGCCATTATTCGCCTCCATCCTTTGATACATAGAGAGGGAAGAACCGGGGATTTGGTGGCAAACACCATCAATACTCGCGTCTCATACCTTAATGTGTATATGCAAAGCTGAAAATAAAAAAAAAGAGAAAAGAAAGAACATAATAAGAAATAAGTCTGGGGGAGATAAATTGATACAAGAAGTGTGAAAAGAGTGGTTCCTTGTCATGATATTGTCTGGTAAAGAATCTAGAAGGTTCTTGAACATTAACTGCAGCGATGAAACTGGCGATGAAGGTTTTACTTGAACAAAGCTGTGGGATAATGTATGGAGTCTGGAAAAGCTG
>PKML01043543.1:68214-92978 GCA_002933935.1 Eutrema yunnanense | reverse complement strand
CCATGTCTGAGTAGATCCACTTTAGGTTTAGGGTTTTCTCATAAAGGATTTCTTTGAATGCTAGGTTAATTATCTGTTTAGGATTCACCATCCGAATTAGTTCTTCGCTTAGGTTGTGTTCAAAGCTAATTCTAGGTTGACGAATTTGGAACTTAGATCTTAGGATAATTGATTAGGCACGACAGTGCGATTAATTACCTGATAGAACCTAGGTGAGCAAATTGTTTATTCGCAAAGAGATTTGGTTTAATTGATTTGTGAACATATCAAACCTGTTATTAAAGTTGATTTAGACGTTAGGATTCGCAAAGAGATTTGGAATTCCTAGGATTTAGATTTAGATAATTCTCGCAACGACAGTTGGTTAATTATACTTTAGTGATTTGAGTTCAAGAACTACGCTAAATCTGAATCCTGCTAGTTAGTTTATCTACATTCATTGATTTCCTGAGAAAAACCCTAGGCCTATATTCTCCCAACTGAATTACAACCCCTTTAATTTCTGCATTGCTTTTAATTACATCTGTTTGGCTTAGCTTGAGTTGACACTATATAATCTATTGAGTGATCTCTGTGAGTCTTTGTGGTTCGACCCCTAGCTATATTACAACTACTGCTTTAGTACTGTTAGGGTATTAAATTGAGCATATCAGTTTTACCTCCAAGAGAATCTCCTTCTACTCTCAATGTGGACATTGAGAAGCGAAGTGGGGGGGAGTGGAACTTCAGGAAGATGATGACAAGGTTGAAGATGGGGTAGTGAGAGAGCAAGACAAGGTTGAAGAAGTTGAGAAGGTCAAGCCTAGGGTTGTTGTTGTTCAAGAGAAGCCGAAGAAGAATGTGTTCGTCCCTAAGCCATACGTTCCTAAGCTACTTTTTCCCGGTCGGTTCAAGAAGCAACTTATGGACAAGTACAAAGCCATCTTTGATAGGCAAATGGAGAAGGTAGAACTCACAATGCCTCTAGTAGATGCCTTTCTCCTTGTCCCTCAATATGCCAAATTTTTTTAAAGATGCTGTGAATGAGAGAGCTAAGGAAACGGAGTCTATGGTCATTCTAACTCACGAGTGTAGCGCCATCATACAAAAGAAGATGGTGCCCAAGAAGCTAGAAGATCCGGGATCATTCACTATACCTTGTGCACTTGGTCCTCTACCTTTCAACCATTGTTTGTGTGATCTTGGAGCGAGTGTAAGCCTCATGCCGTTTTCGGTAGCCAAGAGACTAGGCTTCACACGCTACAAGGCATGCAACATCTATCTAATATTGGCGGATAGGAGCGTGAGGGTTCCTATTGGTTTGCTTGAGGATCTTCCTATCGTGGTGTAGGATTTCATTGTCCCCACGGATTTTGTGGTACTTGAAATGGATGAGAAATCGAAAGACCCTCTTATCTTTGGTAGACCATTCCTAGCAACCGCGGGGGCGATAATCGATGTGAGGAAAGGCAAGATAGACTTTCACTTGGGTAAAGGAGAAGTCCTTGAGTTTGATATAACCAAAGTGATGAAGAAACCTACAATAGATGACCAATGTTTTGTACATAGAGACCATGGATGAACTAGCCTACGAATTGCTTGAAGAAATGAGAGTAGAAGACGGTTTGGAAGTGGTTTTGACCAAGGAGCGTAGTGATCATGGGTTCTTGAGTAAAGAAAGTCAAGGGTATGAGATACTCATGGATTTGCACAAGTCGGTTAAAAGGGATACGCCATATGTTGAGTTGGGTGTTCGTGGTACTGAGGTTCAAGATGACTTAAGAGTTAGCACGGGTCGAGAGGAGTTTGTTCTAGCCGTTGAAGAGACTAGCAAGGGTAAGCCTAGTCTTGAGGAGGACGATTGGAGCGAACTCAAAGCCCAAAGGTTGACCTAAAGCAACTTCCCACGAGACTAAGGTACGCTCTCCTAGGTCCGAACGTGTCATACCCGGTTATTGTAAATGATAGTTTGAATGAGAATGAACTATCCTCCCTTTTAGTTGAACTTAGAAAGTATAGGAAAGCTATTGGTTACTCTTTGGACGATATCAAGGGTATTTCCCCAACTTTATATGCACTCATAGAATCCATCTAGAGGATGAATCAGGGACCTCTATTAAACATTAAAGAAGGTTGAATCCTAATTTGAAAGATGTTGTAAAGAGAGAGATTCTTAAGCTCTTAGACGCGAGCATTATCTCACAAGTTCATTGTGTGCCTAAGAAAGGGGGGATAACAGTTGTTAAAAATGAAAAGAATGAAATGATACCTACTAGGACAATAACCGGGCATAGAATGTGCATTGACTATAGGAAGTTAAATTCATATACTCGTAAGGATCACTATCCGTTATCTTTCATAGATCAAATGCTTGAACGTTTAGCTAATCATCCATTTTTTTGTTTCCTAGACGGTTATTCTGGTTTCTTTCAAATACCCATACACCCGAATGACCAAGAAAAAACAACTTTCACATGCCCTTACGGTACCTTCGCATATCGAAGGATGCCGTTCGGGTTGTGTAATGCACCCGTGATATTCCAACGTTGTAGGATGTCCATTTTCTCTGATCTTATTGAAGACATGGTAGAAGTCTTTATGGACGACTTCTCCGTGTATGGGTCTTCTATTGATGTTTGCTTATCTAATCTTTGTTGGGTCTTGCAACGATGCGAAGAAGAAAACTTGGTGCTCAATTGGGAGAAGTGCCATTTCATGGTACGTGAAGGCATCATGCTTGGGCATAAGATCTCCGAGAAAGGGATCGAGGTAGACAAGGCCAAGATAGAGGTGATGGTTAGCTTGGAGCCGCCTAAGTCGGTCAAAGACATCCGGTCTTTCTTGGGTCATGCGGGGTTCTACCGAAGGTTCATCAAAGACTTCTCGAAAATCACAAGGCCTCTCACAAGGCTACTTTGCAAGGAGGTTGAGTTCGTATTTGATGAGGAGTGTATGGTAGCGTTTCTAGAGATCAAGAAGGCGTTGGTTAGTGCTCCCATTGTCCAAGCCCCGGATTGGGATCTTCCTTTCGAGATCATGTGTGATGCTACTGACTACGAGGTTGGAGCGGTCTTGGGTCAAAGGAAGGACAAGAAGACCAATGTCATCTACTATGCAAGTAGGACCTTAGATGACACTCAAGCCCGGTATGCCACAACGGAAAAGGAATTGCTAGCCGTGGTTTTTGCAATGGAGAAATTTAGGTCTTATATTGTGGGACCAAAGGTGATTGTCTACACCGACCACGCGGCCCTAAGATACATTCATGCTAAGAAAGACACATTGGATCTTGCTTCTACAAGAGTTTGACTTGAAGATAGTTGACAAGAAAGGGATAGAGAATGGGGTCGCGGATCACTTGTCTAGAATGAGGATTGAAGACCTTGTCCCAATTAATGATAAGCTCCCCGAGGAGAGTCTCATGGTTGTTGGTGTCTTGAAGAAAGGGATTGAAGCCGTGGAAGGACTAGAGAGTGCTAATGGGTTACAAGACGATAAACTAACATGGTTTGCGGATCTAGTGAACTACTTAGTGTGTGGGAAGGAACAACCTTTGGATGGGTATAAGAAGAAGAAGTTCTTCCACAACATGACAAGATAGCCTTTCTTGTATAAACTATGCGCGGATGACTTGTATAGAAGATGTGTTGAGGAAGAAGAAGTCCAAGGGATCTTACTTCATTGTCACGGGTCAAGTTATGGTGGTCATCATGCCTCCTACAAAACGGCCTTCATTATTCTCCACATGTTATGGATGCGCACCTCTTTGTCTCCACATGTGATGCGTGCCAAAGGAAATGGAATATTGGGAGGAGAGATGAAATGCCCCAAAACCCAATCCTTGTGGTGGAGATGTTTGACGTATGGGGCATCGATTTTTGGGACCTTTCCCGTCATCATATGGTAACCAATACATATTGGTGGCGGTTGATTACATCTCTAAATGGGTAGAAGCCATTGCAAGCCCGACCAACGATTCTAGGGTTGTCCTAAAACTATTCAAGTTCATCATCTTCCCAAGTTTCGGAGTTCCAAAGGTGGTCATTAGTGATGGAAGTATCATTTCATCAATAAGGTGTTTGAAAGTCTACTTAAGAAGCATGGTGTGAGGCATAAGATAGCAACACCTTACCATCCTCAAACGAGTGGCCAAGTAGAAGTATCCAAACGACAAATCAAGGCCATACTAGAGAAGATGGTTGGGAGTTCAAGAAAGGATTGGGCCAACAAGTTAGATGATGCTTTATGGGCATACCGAACCGCCTTTAAAAACACCTATAGGGACTATACCATTCAACTTGCTTTATGGGAATTCATGCCATCTACCGGTTGAGTTGGAATACAAGGCCCTATGGGCGGTGAAGCTTCTTAACTTCGACATCAAGACCGCACAAGAGAGGCGGTTGATTCAACTTCGAGAGTTAGAGGAGACTAGACTTGAAGCCTATGAGAGCTCGAGAATCTACAAGGAGAGGACCAAAGCATTCCATGACAAGAGGATTGTGCACAGGGACTTCAAGGTTGGGGACCTAGTGTTGGTGTTCAATTCCCGGTTGAAGCTTTATACCGGTAAACTCAATTCGAGGTGGTCGGGTCCGTTTGAGGTTAAGGAAGTAAGGCCATATGGAGCCGTGGTGCTTATTAACAAAGATGGCCGAGACTTCATTGCTAATGGCCAAAGTCTCAAACTCTACCAAGCAAATCAAATCGTCGAAGATGTAGGCTCGATCCCTCTCGATGATGTCCCTCTAGCTTGAGAACGGTAACAAACGTCAAATTTAGTGACGTTAAACAAAGTGCTCTTGGGAGACACCCCAAGCTTATCATTGTATATATATCTTTTTATGCGTTTTTCGATCTTTGTTAGTTCTTTTTGATCTTTTTGTTAAGTGCTCTTAGGAAACTTGGTGTCTGAGGGAAAAACGATAGCGTGCCCTTGTATTTCTCCGGGAAGAAAATTTTCCCTTGTGTCGGATGAATTCCCCCCGGGAAGAAACTTTCCCCCAATCCCAGCTTGTTGTCCCGACTACATACTGCCCAGGATGGGAATTTGCCGAGAGCAGGGAGAATCCCGGCCTGTTGTCCCGGTTTGATGTTGCTCGGGATGGGAATTTCCCCGGGAAGAAAAATTTCCTTCGATACCGGACGCGTGTGCCGGATGTGTTTCCCCCGGGAAGGTTTTTTCCCCTCAATCCCGGCCCCGTATGCAGGATCTATCTTGCCCGGGGTTGTTTTGGACCATCAGTCCAAAGCTTCGTCCAACGGTCCTTAGATTGGATCTATTATCCAATGGACCGCCAGGTAAGTCTTCTTCTCCCTCATTTTCGCGGCCATGACCACACATTTCTCTCTCAATTTTCAAAACCTCATACCTTTCTCAATTCTCAACCAAAAATTGTGATTCAAGTTGCTAAATTCCGGATTTTTCATCCTCTTTCTGGATCTACCAACATCTTTTCCATTTACATCTTGCATCCCCAAGGTATTTTACTCATATTTTTCATGAAAATTCAATAACTTGTTCATAAGGGAAAATTTCATGAATTTGTTTGGGTAGTGTTTCCACTTGCATAAAGACATTGGGATTAGGCTCGAAAATGGTTAGAATGTGTGGTTCATGTGCTAATTTGTCATGCATTTGAGGAATTTTGGATTTTTAGGCCAAGAGCTTGATTTTTGGTATTTAAGCTTAAAAGTTTCAAACTTTGAGATTCGATTGGGTTCTTGTAGCACTTATTGGGTATACTCACTCTTGCAAATGAGAAATTGAATGCCTTTTTGCAAGTTGAGCATTATCCTCTTTGTCTCATGTTTGCCCTTGCTTGGTAATGACAAAGGTTGTGTCTTGGTTTCTTGAAACTTATACATTCCTTGAGACAATGTAGGTACCATGGGAAGAACAAATGACCCAATCAAAGACAAATGTCCACCGACTAAGAAGAGAGAGTTGGCACTTGCGAAAAGCGTGATATGCTCAATTTAATACCCTAAATAGTACTAAAGCAGTTGCTGCAATAAATCAGGGGTCGAACACAAGAACTCAGTTATCACACACTAGATTATATAGATCCGAAACAAGCTAAATCAAAAGATGTAATTGAAAACGAGATTGCAAATAAAAGTGTTGTAAATTCAGTTGGAGGCAGATAGGTTCAGGGTATTTCTCAGGAAATCAATGAATGCAGCCTAATTAACTAACAAGATTCAGGTTAAGCATTGTTCTAGAACTCAAATCACTAAAATATAATTAACCAACTCTCGTTGCGAAAACTATCTAAATCTAAATCCTAGGAATTCCAAATCTCTTCGCGAATCCTATAGTTTAAATCAGCTTTAAAGTTCAGGTTTGATATGTTCACAAATTAATTAAACCAAATCTCTTTGCGAATAATCAATTTGCTCACCTAGGTTCTATCAGGTAATTAATCGCACTCTCGTGCCTAATCAATTATCCTAAAATCTAAGTTCTAGGTGATCAATCTAGAATTAGCTTTGAGAACAACCTAAGGTGAAGAACTAATTCAGATAATGAATCCTAAACAGATAATCAACCTAGCATTCAAAGAAATCCCTATGAGAAAACCCCAAACCTAACAGGTGATCTACTCAGACATGGAAATTGAATCAATAAACATGACTGAATAAATACTCAAATAAATAATAAGAAAGAGTAACAAGATGTTTGAGATCTGAATCTCGGACGAGGGAAAATTCAGACTTGTCTCTCTTCTCACCAAGTTCTCTCTTAAACAGAACAAAAATAAAGCATAGGCTAAACATATGGCTGAAAACCTAATCTATAAGAGAAAACACGAATTGGGGTCTTCTTGCAAATATCATAGTTTTCTGGGCACTTTTGCAATTCTTTAAGTCTTGGAAAAAGTCGCGGCCCATGAATTCTCGATCAGTGTCGATCGATACCAGGGGGTATCGATCGATGCTTGCTGCTCAGATCGGGCACTTAGTCATCAGACTTCAGTTTCGCTCCAGAATGCTTCAGTATTTCCAATAATACTCCAATTGTGCTAAAACCTGTAAAGGACTCTAAAAGACTCCAAAATACTATAAAGACTCTATAAAAAGGACTTATATCATGGATTAAACAGGGTAAAAACCATGATATATCAAAGCGCTAAAGGCACCGAAAAGAGAAAAAAGAAGACGCTTACTAATGACGAGGCGGACAATGTGGAAAACATGGGGCAAGTGAAAAAGAAGAAAAAAGTCCCCAAGCCCAAGCCAAGAGTCCCCACCTATAGTGAGTATGTCAAGAAGCTCAAGGCGGTGAAATTCGATGAGACAAAATTCCCGGATAAGATTGTACTTGAGAAGATGGGGATCCTTGAGGATGTGAAATCGATTTTCACCAACATTGGTTTTGGTGGAATCTTTGAGTTGGCTAATCTCTCTCATAAGGACCAAGCTTGCCAATTTCTTGCATCATTGGAAGCTATGTTCTATGAACGAGGGGGTAAAGACGCCAATAAAGATGATGGACACGGTTTCATTGAGTTTAAGGTGGGGAAAGAAGCTTACAAGATGACATTCCATGAGCTAAGTCAAGTGTTTGGGTTCAAAGAAGAAGGAACCAAGAGAGGCATCAAGTTCTTCTATGGGAAAAACGACTTGACCTACTTGTGGAAAGTCATTGGTATGGGAGAATATAGTCCTGGGAACATCAAGGGCACATGCATCCGCCACCCCGCCATTCACTATGCCTACAAGATCCTTTCTCACACAT
Source organism: Eutrema yunnanense (assembly GCA_002933935.1). Classification (NCBI taxonomy): domain Eukaryota; kingdom Viridiplantae; phylum Streptophyta; class Magnoliopsida; order Brassicales; family Brassicaceae; genus Eutrema; species Eutrema yunnanense. The sequence continues at coordinate 85,258 of PKML01043543.1, read as the reverse complement.
TCTTTGCCAAGAAGGAGGTTGGAACGGTTTCAGAAGAAGACATGGAGTTGATTGCTTTAGGTTTGGCACCGTTTCTTGACTCACCTCAAGATGAGCGGCGTTTCATTGGAGAGAGTGCACGCCCGTGTCTAGCCGCCGTTCTAGTGAACCACTTACTTGGCTACAAAGATTGGGCTCTCACTACTAAGAGCAAGGAGCCTAAGATCTTCATTGGCGGTTTGGTGACTTTAATCCTCAAGGCTAAGGGGATTACGTTGGTGGATGAGACTAAGAACATGGAGTTTATAGATGAGGTCTATCTCTCAAGAACCAAGTTCTTCGAAGGCAAAAAAGGCAAGACTTTCGCCTACAACCTAAGACTCACCAAGACCAACACGATCAAAGAACTTTTGCCTAACACCCATCTCACCACGCTCCAAGGGAGAGAAAGCATCCGTTTCTATCCTACCAATGATCACTTCTACAACCCGGCAACTGACCCACACTACAAGAAATTTGAGTATATATAGCACCCGATAAACGCTATATATTACTATCATAGCGGTTTAGAAAACGCTCTATCTACGCCCGTTATAATAGATAAGACACTTTACATAGCGGTTTTTTGTAATGCTATAATAGAGTTATTTACAATAGCGTTTATTTTATGTTATTATTTATTTTGTACATGCAGTTTTTATTATAGCATTTTCATTTTGTACTGCTGTGATTTCTGTGAATTTTTCTATTCGATCTAATTGTTAAATCGTTGAACCTGCTTTGAATACTGAATTTTCCAGAAATATCATGATAGAAAAGAGAACATAGTTATAACATTAGGCACAACAACATCTTACAACCAAGACACATCTTACAACAACTTCAAACCAATTGTTATAACATCTTACAACAAGTTCATACTCAACTAAACTACACATGCAAACCACTAGAACAAAGAGAACCCACCATTTAGAACCAATCACAACCCTCAATTTCCTTAGATTCTAAACTAGTAATATCAAAGAAATGTTCCAATAACAAACCTCAGGACGTTCTTCTTTGTCGAGATCAGAAGCTTTTGAGTCAAGCATCATGGCCTCAACAGTCAAATCACTCGAATTCTCCATCCAATAGCTCTTTTGGATATCTCTCTCTGCCTCTGTTCCAATTATACAACCAAAAACAAAATTGAGAACACTCTATAACTTGAAGACAATGAAGAGACACCACCTTTATTTATTTAATTTCTCCAACAATAAAAAGTACTCCATTCAAGAAAAAAAAGCATTCAAAACGTGATAATTTCCTGAAAGGGGCAACAAAAACTTATAATTTCGAAAGTATTATGATCCGATTTATTTATTAATCATAGAGGAAAAAGACAGATGACAAAAGCAAAAGATCCCATGTGAACGATTTCAGACAAAGGACGAATAGATGTTAAAAAGGAGGAAAAGTTACTGTAAGGTGTCGCCATTAATTAGGAGGAGAGGTCGTCCGAAAAAACCAAACTCAAAAGAAGATGATATAGAGAGAGAGGTTTCAATGGCCTTCAAAAGAAGATGATCTACGGTTGTTGGATTTTCCTCTTTGATGCATCGATCAATATGCTGGGAATGAAATCTCGGAACTTGACCTGATAAAAATGACATAANGCTCAGCAAAACCCAAAAACAAATTGAAAGAAATCAATTAGGGATTCATCGATATCCCTAAAGCGAAACCACAGCAAAATGAAAACCTTATAAATCTCTTACCTTTGCATACAAATCTAACACAGACCCAGCTCTTTCGGATTAGAAGAGAGAGAGATGAAGAGAAACGGTGGAAAAATGAGCTACTTTATCGTCGATTTCTGGGTTCTCTTTCGGATTAGAGAAGAGAGAGATAAAGAGAAATTATTGTGAACAAAGCTTGAAAAGTGGAAAAAAGACCGAAACAATTTTTTTCTAAGTAAGCGGGCAATATTTTAGTTTTTCCGCCAAAACTCTAACACAGCGTTTAACAGAAGACGAGTGCTATGTATTGTAAATTCACCTAAAGCGTTACACAAATAAAAAAATTTGACCACCTATATATAGCGTTTATATTTATGCAAACGCTATAATAAAAAAGGCTGATATTTATTATAGCAGAAAAACAAGGAACGCTATATTCTAATGCTATATATACTCAAATTTCTTGTAGTGCCACCACTTGAGATATTCCGCCGAGGAAAGCCAAACGGGAGGAAAGTGCCAAGGGAAGAAGATGATCACTCCAACAACCAAGAGGAAGAAGAAGATGAAGATACACACTCGTTTCCCGCTCGACCAACGTATGGGTGTGAGAGGTATTGTTTTGATCCTTATGATGGGAAGATGCCGGACATTGCCACTAGACATGCAAACCACCAAACGAGGTTACTTCAACGTTGATTCAAGTGGCAAGATAAGACAATATGGAAGTTAGTAAAAGCGGTCAAAGACTTGAAGGGCATGGTTAGAGAGCTCACGGGAAAGAAAGGAGAGGCTAGCTCCTCTCACGACCAAGGAGAGCTGAGCACGGTGGAGCAAGAGGAGATTGGAGAATGCTCTACATCGTCGAACCAACGTCCTCAACTATATGGAGGAGAGTTGGTGATTCATGACAACGAGTACGTTCCATCATCCTACGCGGTAAAAGCAGCCGAGAGAAAGACAATGACGATACCGTCTCCATGCTTTAGCAATCTTTCATACTCGATGGGGTTTTCTTCTCCATCCGAAAGCTTTTGAGGTATCACTCCAAAACCTTGTAAATAGTTTTTTTTTTTTTTACTTGAGTTTTGCATTTTATTTCGTTATTTTTATGTCTCTTCCTTTGATTTATTTCACACCGAGACGGTGTGATTTAAGTTTGGGGGAGGGACCGTATCTAATATCATTTGTTTTGTCTTATTTTGAGTTTTGTATTTTGAGTCTCATGCATTTTCAAAAAATTTTGAAATTTTTTGAACATTTCATGTAGGATTGAGTCTAGATGCATAGCATGTAAATAATGCATTGCATGTGCATAGGGAACTAGAATGACTTCTCCTTGAAAAGTGTCGTTTTAAGAGTGTAAGTCCTATGCTCTAGATCTTGTGTGTGAAATCAAGGTCTAACCATGTTTTAATCTCATGTCTCATTACTTAGGTTTTAGCCAAACCAAGTTTCGATTTGAATTCAATCCTATCTAAGTGAGAACCTTAATTTTGACACATCAAATATCGTGTTCATGCATTGCATAATGGACTCATGGGTTCCGCATACATACTTGGGTCATCTTATCCCTTTTCACCACTCTTGTTGGCCCAAGTAGCCAATTCCCACCTTTGGAATGGTTTACCACACCTAAAACTCATCCTTCTTTCAAGCCTACATGTTTAGTGAGCGTTGTGAGGCCTTATTTTTGAATGAACTAGGCAAAAAGTGTTGGGTCTAGAGCGACAAGGAAAAGCTTTCATGTAGAACTAGCTCACGCATCATGAGCTAGATTAGGCTAAGTTAGATATGATGGTATTTGGGATGAGGGGAATGGATGAAGAAGAAGAAAAAGAAGGATTTTTGGGATTGGAAAAGCGGAAAGAAAGAAAGAAATTTGGGAGAATGACTAGGGGAAGCAAAAAGTTTTTAATGGTTGGCAAGAATATATGTGGTTTAGCCCTAAAGTGTTGAAAAGATAGTCTCTAGTTTTGAAAAGAAAGAAAATAAGCCAAAATGGCTAAGGCAAGTCATGAAGAAAAATGAGAGAGACTAAAGAATCTAAAAAAGGAGCTAAACAAAGGAAAGTAAAGGAAGCCAAACCATTGGTTGAAGAAGAAACCCCCTAAATGCTTATGGAAAAGGAAGACGATGAAGAGATGTGGAATAAGAAGGCAAAAACGCTTTGTGAAGGGTAGCTAGGATTGGTTCCTTGTGGGTTTAGAATTAGGGTCGAATTCGTCTTGGGACATTGGGCAGATGGATGTCTACCCTTGTATGCATCAATTGTTTTAAACACCTATAGAAACCTAACCTATATAAACCTAACCGAATCAGAAGAAAAACAAAAAACAAACAAGTAAAGTCTCTAAACACCTATACAAACCTAACCTATACAATTAAATTCTTTACCTGCTAAGATGAACCCATGCTTTGTCCACCATTATATGTTCTAACCTTAAATGAAACCTTTAGTACCACAAATAACAACTTCATGGCTAAAGCAAGAGTTTCTACAACACAAAATCAGTAACTATACAGTCCAAATAACATATAACTTGTCATCACATACTAACTTTATAATAGAAATCTCAATAAATCAATCTCAGAAAAGATAACCACACAATTTCAGCATGTATAAAGCAAGAAACCAAACAAAGCAACAACAACAGAGAACCAAAGCTAGTGAAACACATACATTAACAAGCACGATAATGTATAGAGATAGGATACAAACTGTGTTGTAAGAAGAGCCAAATAAATGCATCAGATTCCCGTTATTGCACTCATCAACACTTGCAAAAGAAAATAACCGAGTGAGTACAGAAGCAAACGAAAATATGAAGTTTTATATCTAGTTTTGTATGTAGTTTTGATGTGTTTGACAAAACAAACTAAAAGAAGAGATGCATCTACAGTAGACGAGAACATATGAAGTTAGAATCAACAAGATACAGAACATATGCATCGAATCTCAGATCCCTAAAATCGAACTTAATTAAACTACAAACCCATGCAAATTTTGTTAAGAACCACGACATCTCGAACTAAACAAATGATGGTGGATAACAAGCACACGAGAAATAAAAGCAAGAATACATGCCTTCAATTTGAGCTCACTGTCGAGACACATATTGCAAAATTAGGGATGGAGATAGATTCAGTGATGGCGGAGACCTCAAATTGATGGCTGGGATTGCGAAATTAGGGCTGTCGCGATAGTTCCAGAGGAAATTCTTAGCTAATTTTGTCGTAGGGTTATAAGGGAAAGAGGGAAAGTTGAGATAGGGAAAGAGGGAAAATGAACTGAAAGAGAATAGAGTCTCACGACATAAAATTTTGTTAAGTGTTTGGCGGAAAAGCTAATTTTAGCTTCCCGCTTAGTGAAATTTTATCTTATCATTTAACCAATGCTATTATATTGTAGGGAAATTTCAAACGCATCTACGGTAGTAGTTCAGTAAAACGTGCTATAACAATATGCTATCTATGAGGGGTTTTGTTGTAGTGATTACCCCAATAATTGACATGAACAAAAAAATGAAAAACATACTACACACATAAAACTAAGTTAACATGATCCTGCAAATTTGACATAGTTATGATGCTAACTAAATTAACCATATATGAACATGATCCGAAAAATTTGACATAGTTATTGTGTTAACAATACTACCACAATAACCATGTTTTCAGTTATCTATAATTATTCCAATAATTGACATGAACAACAAAATGAATAACAAACTACACACATAAAACTAAGTTAACATGATCCTGCAAATTTGACTTAGTTATGGTGTTAACTAAATTAACCATATATAAACATGATTTAAATGTCATCAAGTGCTGCTACAAGGTCTTGTATAATGATCATTTTCTGGTAAGAGGTTGCTCTATGTCCCCACGGTTCTTGACCGGCTGAGATAATTCTTCTCGGAAGATCCAAATCAGTCATCTGAAAAAGGACCTTAGTTAGCACTTAGGCTCTTCTGGTTTCGTTTTTTCGGATCCTTTTCAACCAACTATGCAAAATTCTCTGAGGAGTAGTCAATTTAAGGTGCAAAAAACCGAGAGAATACCTTGATGAATTCTTCGGCTCGACAACAACTTGCTCCGACTTTTGATTCCGTCTACAGTGATCTTGCCGGGGTATGACGGCGAAGGATTAGGGCTACAAATCAACCCCATGAATCGCCTTCGCCGGGGTAATATATGATGGTTTCCGGCGATAAATCGCCTAACTCGGTTTTCTAAAGGGGGAATTTATAGGCTGTGAGAGATGATGATATGTTGCTAAACCTTTTCCTTTCGGAAGTAATAAAAAAACAAAGAAACACAAAAACAAATCTAAGCTGCAACATAGGTTTGCCCATGTCTAGTATACAGTCTAGTATACAATCCTGCTAATAAACACTAGATTAGGGATTTTTTGGTCTTTATACAAGGAATAGTAACGAGTGTACAATATCAAAAACTGCATAACTATTTTCTGCATTATCGATTACTAGTTCTTGCAATTCCTCTTTATTTATTACCACAACAAAATTCTTAATTTGTTTGCATAGGAGCCGATGAGATGTATGGAAACAGGGTACTAGCTAATATCATCATATTTTGCATCATTCTAGCATCCATTTCATTTAGGTTTTGAGTCATTTGCATATAGTTCATGTTATATCTTTAGCATTTTAATCATTTTAGGAGCTTAATGTGTCCACATTAAGTCCTAGAGAGTCCTTGCATGTTTTGGATCGTATTTTAGGTGCTTCAGAGGAGATTCGAGACCCGCAGAAAGAAGACGGAGACTATACCGACGTCACTGGTCGGTATCTCTCATCGGTATTGAAGGCAGAAGGGTCATACCGATATCACTGATCGGTATGACCGATCGGTATAGAAGACGGAGGAAGGCAGCCCCAGTACCGACGTGCAACACCGAGGAGTGTGATATGCTCAAATTAATACCCTATTTAGATACTAAAGCAGTTGTCGTAGTATAGCTAGGGGTCGAACACAAGGACTCACAGAAACACACAATAGATTATATAGGTGAGAATCACGCTAAGCAATCAATGGTATTGAAAACAAGACTTAAATTAAACGGTTGTAAATTCAATTGGAGAAAGGCTAGGTTCAGGGTATTTCTCAGGGAATCACTTAATGCAGATAAACTAATTAACATGATTTGGATTTAGCGCGGTTCTTGAACTCAAATCACTATGGTATAATTAACCAACTCTCGTTGCGAGAATTATCTAATTCTAAATCCTAGGAATTCCAAATCTCTTTGCGAATCCTAAAGTCTAAACCAGCTTTTATTTTCAAATTTGATTTGTTCACAAAACAACTAAACCAAATCTCTTTGCGAATAGTGTTTTGCTCACCCTAGGTTCTATCATGTAATTAATCGCACTCTCGCGCCTAATCAATTATCCTAAGATCTAAGTTCTAGGTGATCAATCTAGAATTAGCTTTGCAAACAACTTATGGTGAAGAACTAATTCATATATGAATCCTAATAATAAATCAACCTAGCATTCAGAGAAAACCCTATTGAGTACCCTGAACCTAACAAGGGATCTACTCAGACATGGAAATTGAAACAATAAACATGTTTGAATAAATCATCAATAAATCGGAAAGAGTAACAAGAGGGTTCAAAATCTTCTCTCGGACGAACAGAGTTTCAGACTCGTCTCCTTTCAAAAGCTCTCTCACAAAACTAAAGTAAAATCAGCATAGCCATAAAAGTGGTTGTAAAACCTAATTATATAGTCTAAACACGAATTGGGGTCTTCTTGTAAATATCAAAGTCTCCTGGGCAAGTTCTGCAATTCTTCAAACTTCATTAAAGTCGCGACTTGTGATTTCCTCCGATGGGTGTCGATCGATACCCCCTGGTATCGATCGATGCTTGACGCTTTGATCGGCCACTTAGTCACCAGACTTCAGTTTCGCTCCAGAATGCTCCATAAAACTCCAATATTTCCACTAATGCTCCAAATGTGCTAAAACCTATAAAAGACTCTAAAAGACTCTATAATAGAATAAAGACTCGATAAAACAGACTTATATCATCACTTAAAGGAGGTAAAAACCATGATATATCAACTCCCCCAGACTTAGCCTTTTGCTTGCCCTCAAGCAAATAGAAGACTGAACCAGAGAAAGAGGTTTGAAAACGTAGAGACTCACCTGTTCTTGAAACGTTGAAATGACCAATTTTCCAAGCGCCCAAATGTCACCTAACCAGCTTTTGATCTAACCACCCTGTACTTCTCCGTAGACATTCGCAGCTTCCTAGACTACACACATTATTTCGCAGCATCCTTCAATCAAGCCATCCTCGCCAGTTCCATCGCTGTGATTAACACCAAGAGCATTCTAGATTCTTTCCCATACAATATCATAACAAGGAATTACCTTCTTTCACACTTTTGGTATTATTTCTCTCCCCCAGACTTATTTTTTATTATGTTTCTTGCATGTACATACTAAGGTTTAAGACGTGAATCCCCGGTTCTTCCCTGAAATGTAATCAAAAGCGTAGACGAATAATGACATCATAGGAAAATCCTAGCCTCGCTTCCACCTTTGTGTGAAAATCTCCTCTAAAGTTGAATAATGGGATCGCTGGAAATTTTCCTAACCCTCTACTCAGAAGAAAATTATCTCATCTTTTAATGCACTTATTTATTAACTTGTAACAGGGAGAGAAACGCCATTATTTTAAACACATGGGTTCCTTTGTCAGATACGAATGAGGAATCAAGCTCTATAGATACTAACCATATTGATGAAGTGTAAAAAATTTGGCTCAGGCTTTAAGGAACTTTGCTAGAAACATGAGTGTCTTCTAGTCAACCGATCAGCCTTTGGATTTTTCATTACTCGATCTAGAGCTGATCCTGTGACAATGGTCACTTCGAAGCAAGGTTAAATCAGTAGATTCAAGAAAAAGATCACAGTCTCAGACAAAGTTTTGACTCAATAAAACAACGAATGACTCAAAAACGGACTGACTCTAAGAAAAACAAAAACAAAGTCAGTGACTACCTCCCCCAGACTTAAACAACACTGTCCCCAATGTTATCTAGCCTAGAGTTGGTGAAAGAGAACAAATGAACCAAGTGGATTGAGAAGAATCAGAAACCGTACCTTCGCTGGGTATCGATCGATACTGGTAGGTATCGTTCGACACCAGCCGTATATCAACACACTGATTAAAAATCAGGAGTGTCGAGTCGCTTAACCAGAGAAAGCATTCCATTGTGTTAGATGTTAGCACTGTTAGGAACACTCAAAAACAGGTTAAAAGCAACATGGTAGATCAAACATAAATCCAAACAAGTTCAAATGCAAAAACAGACACTAACATAAGTTCAACAGAAAAGAAAAATAAGGGAAAAAGAAAGAAAAATACAAACGTGAAGATAGAGAAGACTAATCTTCCGTCTCCTCAGAATCACTCTCATCTTTAGCAGCAGTGGTATGTGAAGGTTCAGGCTGGGACGATGGATCAGCATCAGTCGTGCAACGACAGCGAACACCAGCTAGATGCTCCTCAAGCTATCTATTATAAATCTCTGGAAAGCAGCTAGCTCCATCGGGACGTCCGAGTCTTCAGGCCACTGTGGCTCTGGGATGGGTGGGCACGGTGCAGCCTGTGTACATCCTCTCTGACGTGAAGTGGATGGGATATCAGTAGCAGGTGGACAAACCTGTCGTCTAGTCGCGGAAATCGGAGTCAACAGGTCCGCAGGAGGCTCAAAACGAAGCTGAGCAGGGTCCTAGGATATGTCCGTCAGATCTCTGTTAGGTAGCTGCACCAGGAAGCTCCCATCAGATCTGTTAAGAATCCACTTCCTCCCGGTCTTCAACCACCTAAAGTTCTGTAGATGAACCTCATCCATGTACCGGCGCGCAGTGACAATCTTGCAGCTCGTAGTACTGATCCCGAGGTGCTGGAAAATAGGATTCAAAAGACTACCAACTGATTCCTTCTTTGTGCTCGTCCCCGTGAATGGCTTGGTCTTCAGAGAGACCAGATGATGCGCAAGAACAGCCCCAAGGTTCACGTCCTCCAGCTCGGGCTAATCAAAATCCTGCTCAGGGATGATGTTCCTGACAGCCAGAAACAGAGGCAAAAGCTCAGACACCCTCATCTTGTTAGGTTCCATCTTGCACAGAAGAGTAGTGCTCATGATCCTAACAAAGCAACGCAGGACCGGATGTCGTATGTCCATCTGAGTGGACGTCTTAGACTCGTACACACCGTTCCCAAACCATGCCCAAAATCCACGTATGTTAGGATGGGCAGCTGGAAGAGCAATCCTCCTGCGATCTCTTCGAAACCCATAAAGATCACAGAGATCAGGGAGCGAAATCATGTACCTCACTCCGCGAGCCATGAAAGACAGGCTACCACCCTGTGCATCTCGCAGAAGCTCATCCGAATAGGTAACGCGAGCTGTCGCCATAAACTGACGAACCAAGTCTGGGTAGAGGTCATGCTGCTGTGTAACCATCTGACCAAAACCAATTCGCACTAGCAGACAAGCCAACTCTGAGTCGAGACCCAGCTGATGCAGAGAAACTCCATCGACAAATCTGGTAGGCTCGATGGTAACACCCAACCACGCGTTATAGAACATCGTGTCGAAATCGTCCCACTCCTTAGAAATGGGTATATATGCGGTGTCGTCGCTCAAGGCATACGCCTTCTCCTGTCCATCCCAACCTCTTTCGGAGACTATCTTCGTACCCTCTCGTCTAGGCCAAGGGTCGGTGCGTGGTGCTGAAGAGGCACGAGGGAAACCAGCGGAGCGAGGAGTAGGGTTCATAGGTGGAGGTGGTGGTCCAGACTGTGTAGGTGAAGTCGGAGAAGCTCTGCATAACGCATCACCTGGAAGCTCATCTTCCTATGTCTCTCCGTAAAAAATGATCCCGTAATTGTCACGACCCCTGACACTACTCACGAAACGCCTACGCCAATACGCACCATCCCGGTACTTAACTATATTATTCAGCTTGTACGTCATCGGCGCCCGGCGAGAGGTCGACGTACGGAGAGCACGAAGAGAATGCTCGTTCACTATCAGACTGGTAGTAGGTTGATTATTTGGCACGACTCTGTAGCGGCCGTCTCCAAGACAAGCTTTAATCACGGCCTCAACCCACTGCGAGGAGATTCTTGCTTCAACTCGCTCATTCACATGAAATTGTCCTGCGTCACCTGAAGTCCGTGCTCTCTTTGGTGCAGACATCTGAAATCATTAACAAACACAAAACACGGCATAAGTCACACATCTCTCTCATTAACCACAAACAAAATCGCATAAGAGGTATGAGGGTATCGATCGATACCATAGGGTATCGATCGATACCCTGAAGCAGTTTCTGGTTCATCGATCACTCAAAATCCCAAATCATCAACAATGAAAATCAAGGCAATTCAAAGGATTAGGTTGGTTCGAAACTACCCTAGAACAACTCAGTAAACGACATGCATCAATAAAAACAAGTTGTAAAGAGTGGAATTTCACAAACCCATAACCTCAAAAAATCGGATTAAAAAAGTGGAATTTCGAGACCATACCTTTGTTGGATTGAGGAATAAGTGCTAGAAACGGTTAGAGGGTGAAATTCTAATGAATCCAGACACTTAAATCGCTCAATTCGGTGAAGATTTGAAAAAGTTGGGATTTGAGGGAGAGATGGAGGCGGCGGTATCGAACGATGAGGGATTGTGAGGAAAAAGACAAAACCGTAGGGTTTTAAGAAAACTTACCTGGCCGTGGAGTATCGATCGATACCATGGGGTATCAATCGATACTTGTCGCTTTTGATCGACACTAGATGTTGTCGAGCGACACTTATGAAAATTATGCCCCTTTTCCACGACACTTGGTATCGATCGATACTGACAGGTATCGATCGATACTCCTCATCAAATCTGCTTCACGTTTGACACAAAACACAAAACCAAAAATCAAAACAAAAATAAAAGACTTATGTACAGACTTACCAGTGGGTTGCCTCCCACTCAACGCTTGTTTTACGTCACGAGCTTGACTTTACGGACAATCAATCCGAAGGAAGTAGGGAACTCACTCCCATGCAAGTCCCACAACTGAACACTTCGAAACTCAGAGTTTTGCGCAGCATGCGTTCAATAACTTCCTGCCCTTTCTCTTTTAGCTCAGGGGTGATGATGATTCTGGCCTTAGAGAACGGTTTTGAGTGTCCCTTGCACTTCACCTTGTACTCGATCGAATCTCCATCACTTTTCTGAGGGATTAAGGTGACATATTTAGCGTTCTCGACGCTTTTGTCCTTCACCTTCTTCTTCGCCTTAGTCTTTTTGATGACTTTCTTGGCGATGACAAGAGGATGATCTAGAGCTTCTATGACAGTTGGCACAACAGCATGCTCGTCTAAAAGATCAACCATCAATGTTTCTCCTGCACCAACGGGGATGCAGGATATTGTGTGGGAAGCCTTCTAGAGGGTATTGCATCGTAGGAGACATGTTTGTCAATGTGCGAGAATGACATCTTCTTATTGGATGTATCCATAACTGCACCAGCAGTGGCCATGAACGGTCTTCCAAGGATCAAAGGCGTGCTAGACCTTGCATGCATCTCCACAACCTGAAAATCGGTAGGAACCATACAGTCTCCTACCTTAACCATCAAGTCAGGGATTGTACCGTACAAGACGGATGTGGAAGAGTTCGCGAATGTGAGAGGCATTTGAGTAGATCGTATGTCATCGATTTTCAGCTTTTCTGCAAGTGCCTTTGACATGACATTCACGCTACACCCTGAATCAACTAGTGATTCCTTGATTTCAACTCCAGAGATGGAGCATGGAACTGAAAATTTCCCTGGGTCTTCCTTCTTAGTCAGCCGCTTCGGTGGAGGCGGTGGACTTCTGACTTTGGCGAAAAGTGCCTTAATCTCGTCCTCAGTTTCTCTGCAATCTCGGAAGTGACTTAGCAGAGGCATGTACTCTAAACTTCTTCAAAAGTATGTGTTGGTGGAATTCTTCGTACCATCTTCTCAAAGCCACGCAACTGCTTTGGAGAGATGGGATCTCTGAGGTGTTTAGGCGGTCGAGGATCTGGTTTCGTAGGCTTGTAGACACGTTCCTTAACACCAACCTGGTATCGATCGACACTAGATTCATGCGTCAGTTCTTCAGATTGGTATCGATCAATATCAGTAGTGGTATCGATCGATACTGACGAATCAGTTTCGAAATCACCTTCTACAAGGTTTTCGAGATCTCCTGCACCTTTCAAGGTGATGGCATTGACGTATTCTTTCTGTGCCTGAGTTGCCTTCCCTTTCACAGCGGCTGCAGTATGAGCAACCTGTGTTTCCAACATCTTCTGATGGGTGTTTAGAGCATCGATCCTCCCACTCAGATCCTTGTACACCTCATCTATCTTTCCGTTGAGATTTACTGTGAGTTGTTGCGGTCCTTGAACCAGTTGTTCAAACATAGCCTCGATCTTGGTATCTGGAAGCTTAGCAGGTACAAGTTGATAGTACGAGTTCCCATAGTTCCTGGTGTACCCACTGTTCTGAGATGGTTTCTGGCCAAACTGATTCGACCCTCCTTGTTGCGAATTATTGTTGAAGTTGCGGTTGTTGTTAAATTGATTTCTCTGACCTTGAAAACCAGAACCACCAATGTAGTTAACATCCTCTACTTCATCTTCGTTGAATACCTCGACATCGTCAGCAAAGTGAACAACTTTCTGTGTCTTGCCCATTAGAAGATTGTGCATAGAGTCCAACTTAGTTTGAAAGTCAGCGATCTGCGAACCATCCACGTTACCAGCTAGTATTTTCCGCTCAAAATTAGCATTCTTGGTGCTATTGCTAGATGCCAATTTCTCAATCAGGACATAGACTTCATCAGGATACTTGGTGTTGAAGTTCCCATTGATCGATGCATCCAAAGTCATTTGATACCTCCAATCGAGCCCTCTGAAAAAGAATCCCATAACCTGAACATCAGAGTATCCGTGATGTGGACAATCTCTCTGATATGATCTGAATCTCGTCCAAGCAGCCTTGAACGCCTCAGTAGGTCCTTGAGAAAACTGGGAGATCTTGTTCCTCAGATCCTCAGATCGTGCATCATCATAGAAATTGTTCAGAAAAGCAGTCTTAGTTTGATCCCAGGTAGTCAGCGATCCAGGAGTCAACTGCTTAAGCCAATAAGTTGCTTCTCCACCAAGTGAGGATGGGAAAAGCTTGCAGAAGAGGTAGTCGTAGGACACTCCATTGCATTTGATGCTAATGACCAAGTCCTCGAACATCTCAATGTGATCCATGGGATGTTCGCTGGAAAGACCATGAAAAAGATGCTGGCTCACAAGAGTGTAGTATACATGTCTCAGCTCAAAGTCATTCCTCTGGTAAGCAGGAGGACGAATCGCAGAGCGATTTGTGTAGAACTGGTCAGGTCTGTTGCACTCACCAATCGTCCTACCACGATTAATCACAGCGTTCTCATCATTCACTGCGTTTGCATTCGCGTACTCAGCGACAACAGGAGCAGGTGGAATAATGTTCTCCTCTCCGTCCAGACGTTGTCCTTTCTCATTGCATAAACGAACCTCTGGGTCCCTGTAAGCACCAGCTTCATCTCGAACCAGCTCCACTTGATTGTTGTTCACAGCTACTGGTTTCTTTGTCCTTCTGTTTGTGCGTTCCACAAGTGCTAGCTACTCCAATGTCAGTTCAACTAGCTGAGTGTTCTTGTTTCCTCTGGTTTTGTAATTAGGCATACACCTGAAAACAGAAGTCAAGAACGTTAATAACAAAAAACGTGATGAGTCTCGATCGATACCAAGTGGTATCGATCGATATCAACAAAAGAAAACGGCGAGTATCGACCGATACTAGGTAGTATCGACCGATACTAGGTAGTATCGATCGATACCGTCGAGCTTAGTCGAATTTCTCAGACTAATATCTAATGGCGAATTGAGTCCCCGGCAACGGCGCCAAATTTGATATGCTCAAATTAATACCCTATTTAGATACTAAACAGTTGTCGTAGTATAGCTAGGGGTCGAACACAAGGACTCACAGAAACACACAATAGATTATATATGTGAGAATCACGCTAAGCAATTAATGGTATTGAAAACAGGACTTAAATTAAACAGTTGTAAATTCAATTGGAAAAAGGCTAGATTCAGGGTATTTCTCAGGGAATCACTGAATGCAGATAAACTAATTAACGGGATTCAGATTTAGTGCGGTTCTTCAACTCAAATCACTATGGTATAATTAACCAACTCTCGTTGCGAGAATTATCTAAGTCTAAATCCTAGGAATTCCAAATCTCTTTGCGAATCCTAAAGTCTAAACCAGCTTTTATTTTCAATTTTGATTTGTTCACAGAACAACTAAACCAAATTTCTTTGCGAATAGTGTTTTGCTCACCCTAGGTTCTATTAGGTAATTAATCGCACACTCGCGCCTAATCAATTATCCTAAGATCTACGTTCTAGGTGATCAATCTAGAATTAGCTTTGGAAACAACCTATGGTGAAAAACTAATTCATATATGAATCCTAATAATAAATCAACCTAGCATTCAGAGAAAACCCTATTGAGAACCCTGAACCTAACAAGGGATATACTCAGACATGGAAATTGAAGCAAACATGTTTGAATAAATCATCAATAAATCAGAAAGAGTAACAAGAGGGTTCGAAATCTTCTCTCGGACGAACAGAGTTTCAGACTTGTCTCCCTTCAAAAGCTCTCTCACAAAACTAAAGTAAAATAAGCATAGCCATAAAAGTGGCTGTAAAACCTAATTATATAGTCTAAACATGAATTGGGGTCTTCTTGTAAATATCAAAGTTTTCTGGGCAAGTTATGCAATTCTTCAAACTTCATTAAAGTCGCGACTTGTGATTTCCTCCGATGGGTGTCGATCGATACCAGGGGGTATCGATCGATGCTTGACGCTTTGATCGGGCACTTAGTCACCAGACTTCAGTTTCGCTCCAGAATGCTCCATAAAACCCCAATATTAATGCTTCAAATGTGCTAAAACCTATAAAAGACTCTAAAAGACTCTATAATAGAATAAAGACTCGATAAAATAGACTTATATCATGGTTTAAACGAGGTAAAAACCATGATATATCTGAGTGATGTCGGTATCGAAGCTTCAGGGGATTGTACCGAGGTCACTCCTTGGTACAACATATCGGTACCACCTCCGGGGGAAAATCCCTTAACACTTAGGTACAACACCGAGCAGTGTCATCGGTATTCATCGGCAGATCACAAGGCAATTCACCTCAGTACCGACATCACTGATCGGTATCCCTCATCGGTATCCCTCATCGGTACACATACCCATGTTCAATACCGAGGTGTTATACCGATGAGTGACATCGGTATTGGCCACCCAGAACACTTTTTATCCATTTAAACCGGGTCGGTACCCGGTTTATCCTGGGTCGACCCGGTTCGTCACTATTCACTATTTAAGCCCAAAAACCTAATTTTTAGAGGCTAAGTCTTTTCTTAAGCAAAACCCTCTCTAAGAGTGATTTGTAAGAGATTGACCTTTTGATTTATGCATTTTGGGTATTGTTTCTTGATTGAATCTATCTATCTCCTATTTTCTAATCATCCGATCATCTTGATCATGAGTTTTAACTCTTTTTTTATTGGATTTGTTGGAACCATGATGATTAGTGAGTAGTTCTTAGAGTTTGAGGATGGGTTCGAGTTAGGATGTTTCCAAGTCTAATTTATGATGTTTAAGGTTAGATATTCTTATATCCCGTCTTGTTTAGTGTTCTTAAAACTAGATCTAGCTTGAGAAAGTATGGAACGACCGCACCGCAAAATTTTTTTTCCATAAATAATTAACAATAATAATTGTTACAACAATAAATATACAATTATTATTACACCGATTACACACGGTCTACAACAACAACAACAACTGGTATCGATCGATACTCCCATAGCGTCGATCGATACCCCAACAGCGGAACAACTCCCGGGTCCTAATCATCCCCTCTTCACCGCCTCGATTCCACGATCCCGCCTTATCTTTACCTGCATCGACAAAAGTGATGCATCAACATTTGGCTAACCAAATGCTGAGTGAGATTGATCATCCCAACAACAGGCCACCAATTAACAATTATTACGAATTAACAATTCACACCGGCACGAAGCCACAACCGGCATCGATCGATACTCACATGGTATCGATCAATGCCCCACAAGGCACGATACCCACACAAGGGCCTGGCATCGATCGATACCCAACACCACACCTGGTGTCGATCGATGCCACAC
>PKML01043543.1:29353-67275 GCA_002933935.1 Eutrema yunnanense | reverse complement strand
ATAAGAAATACTCATCTTATTACCCATCATAATGTAACATCGTTCTACACAACGGCAATACAAAATGATACACACATAGCACACCGCTATACCTGAAACTGGAACCGCTTGATGGAATCCAAGCCGCAGCTTGCCTCTGGAACCACCCCTGGAACTTCAATTCCATCCTAGCCTCTGGCTCCCCCAAGTTTCCTCCTACACCCCGCCACTGCTCGGACCAGACTGCTGCTGCATAGATCTCGCCTGAACTCGGTGTAACCACTACCACCTCATCCTTCAGACCTTCCTCCATCACAACCGCAGTCTCAGCCAACTCATCCACCGTGCAAAAACCCCTCACCATGCAACGGTTCCTTAAGTCAACCCGAAGATCCATCAGGCCGACTCACTCTCCACCGCTCGTCTAACAAAAGACCCGAGCCGGTTAAACTCCACCTCCTACTCGCGTACCAACCGATCCCCCCTTGAGTCAACCTCGCAGGCCTCGACTCGATCCGGTTGAACGCCTCCAAGACATCGCGGCCTGAACTCTCCGTGCTGCCAAACCCCTCTACCAGAGATGCGCATCACCTTCCAGATACTGGACCGCAATGTCCACCTGGTATCCCCCGGGACACCCACTCGAGGGGAAATTCCTTTCCACCCTCCTTAACCACGCATCCGCGTCCTCAAGATTAGCACCTCCAGAGAAGAGCCTCGTGCCAATCCTCTACACCTGCTCCACCATTCTAGGATGAGAGCTCCCCAGCAACCGCAGCTGCCACCTGAGGCTAAACCTCCACAACCCCGGAACCACAGGAGCCTGAGCCGGTACCCTCTCTGGCAACCGCTCCAACAACCGCTCCAACAACCTTGTCGATAGATCCGCAATGCGATCATCTTGGGCCTGAGCATCACCCGCTGCTACACCCGCAGCACCCGCTGGAACACCAGCCACACCGGCACTCATGCCAACCACACCCTCAGACCCAACCTGACTCGCACGCGACTCCTCGACCTGCTCCCCTGGCACACGGCCACGACCTCTACCACGCTCTCTAGCCATCTGCACACGCGCAGAACCATAAGCTACGAAAGCTAACACAATCATCACAATAAAGATACTCACCGTGGAATCCTACAAGGCTCACAGAGGATGATTCTAACCCCGCACAACACCCGATTAACTCTAGAACCACCTAGGCTCCTAGAATCACATGGGCTCCTAGACCCGCATAGGCTCCTAGAACCGTATGCGCTCTGATACCTATTTGAGACGACCGCACCGCAAAATTTTTTTTCCATAAATAATTAACAATAATAATTGCTACAACAATAAATATACAATTATTATTACACCGATTACACACGGTCTACAACAACAACAACAACTGGTATCGATCGATACTCCCATAGCGTCGATCGATACCCCAACAGCGGAACAACTCCCGGGTCCTAATCATCCCCTCTTCACCGCCTCGATTCCACGATCCCGCCTTATCTTTACCTGCATCGACAAAAGTGATGCATCAACATTTGGCTAACCAAATGCTGAGTGAGATTGATCATCCCAACAACAGGCCACCAATTAACAATTATCACAATTATTACGAAGAATTAACTCACACAATTAAAACTTCCCGGCACGAAGCCACAACCGGCATCGATCGATACTCACGTGGTATCGATCGATGCCCCACAAGGCACGATACCCACACAAGGGCCTGGCATCGATCGATACCCAACACCACACCTGGTGTCGATCGATGCCAACAACACACGGTACCCACACAAGGGCAGGGTATCGATCGATACCCAACACCACACCTGGTGTCGATCGATGCCACACAACACACGGTACCCACACAAGGGCAGGGTATCGATCGACACCCAACACCACACCTGGTGTCGATCGATGCCACACGACTCAAGCTTATCACCTCGAACCAACAACCCTCGAGTCTATCCACCAGAACTCGAGCCTATCCACAAGGGACTAGTATCGATCGATACTCACGGGGTATCGATCGATGCTCCCTTCGAACCACAACATCCTACGCGAGTTCTCACCTAGAAATCGCCACGACCATACACAGAAAGCATCTACCAAGCTTAACAAACATCACAACCAGCTTCTATGCTGACCTTTGGTCCCAACTCACCTTGAAACACGCTGGAACGAGCTCTAGAAGATCTCTCCTCTTCTCACCCAACTCCCACTAGAGCCAAGCTCTTCCAACCTCTCATCCGAGCTTCCCGCAAGCTCCAACCTCTCGATCTCGCAAGATCGCAGCTTCACGAGGCTTACCTCTCTCTTCTCTCCTTCTCTCTCTCTGTCTCCCGACCCTTCTTCCTTTTTCCGCTTCATCCTTATCCCAAGGATAAGCTTTTATACTCGAAAGAAGATAGAGAAGAAGATAACCACTAGCGAACCCGGCCGGTATCGATCGATGCTCACCAGTATCGATCGATACTGCCCTCAGGAATTAATCATTCTTCCTCCAATAATCAATTCCCGGAACACGGGCGCTACAAAGTAGGTCAAGATCATAAGGCATTTCATGAACACCAAGTGTTTGAGGAAATACCTTGATGAACTAAACAAGAGCTTTATGCTCCTAGCCTATGATAATAGTTGTCTAGGGTGTATCTTTGGTTGATCTTGCTTATACAACCATAATGCTTGCTAATCAACGATCCACAAATGAGAGTTTGTTAATGGATTAGGTGATTAGCATAGTGATTAATTGCTTGAAAGAGAATTAGTCAAGTTAATGGTCCTATGCCTAGGGATTAGCTTGCTTGAGTAAATGAACACTTATAAATGGACTTCTTATATCGATAACCCTATCTCTAGATCCGCTTTTGCTTATTGATTTACATCTTGCTTAGTTGCTTATTTGCCTTAATTTAGTTACTTAATCACAATACACTTGATTAGGATAAATCCCTTTATGGATTGATAACCTTCATACTACGCGTATTGGTTATTTACTCAAACAAGCTAATCCCTAGGCATAAGATCCTAAACTTGACTAATTCTATTTCAAGCAATTAATCACATTGCTAATCACCTAATCCATTAACAAACTCTCATTTGTGGATCATTGATTAGCAAGCATTAAGTTTAAATCAACAAGATCAACCAAAGATACACCCTAGATAACTATTATCATAGGCTAGGAATGTAAATCTCTTGTTTAATTCATCAAGGCATTTCATCAAACACTTGGTGTGCATGAAATACCTTATAATCTAAACCTATTTTTTCAAGCTAGATTTAACATTAAGAACACTAAACAAGAAAGGATATAAGAAGATCTAACCCTAAACACCATGAATCAAGCCTAGAACATCCTAATCTATCCCATCTCTAAACCATAAAAGACTACTCAAGACCCATTAAGAACCCCTCAAAATCGATTTTGATAAAGGTTGATTCCATGGATAGATGTTGAATAATCAAGCTAGAAAGATGATAGATAGAATGGATTGATGGAAACAAATACTAAATTGCATAAACAAGAGAATCTCTCTTACAAATCTTAAGTTCTCTCTCAAAGGTGAGGGTTTTTGACTTAAGAAAAGCTTAGCTTAATAAAATTAGGTTTTTAGAGTATTTATAATAAAAGGAAACGGGAACCGGGTCAACCCGGAACAAACCGGGTTTTGACCCGGACATTTTTGATCGGAATCGATCCCGGCCGGAATGAGTCCGGGATGAGAGGCCGGGATGAGGAGTTTTTAGCCGAAGCTTGTGTGCCGACTTGCTTCTAGCCGGGATAAGGGGCCGGCATATCTCCTCCCCGAGGAAAGACTGCGTGCCAGCTGAGGGATTTCTTCGTGTCGTGTTGATTCTAGCTGGGACTGTGCTGAGGGAGAAATCGTCGAGATTGCGTGCCGGCTTGCTTCTTCCCGGGACGACAGGCCGTCATATCTCCTGCCCGAGGAGAAATCACGTGCCGGCTGAGGGGTTTCTTTGTGCTGGCTAACTTCTAGGCGGGACGGTGCTGAGGGAGATATCGTCGAGGGATTTGGTGCTGGGTTGATTCTTCCCAGGACGGCATATCCCCTGCCCGAGAAGAAATCACGTGCCGGGTGAGGGGTTTCTTTGTGCCGGCTAACTTCTAGGCGGGACGATGTTGAGGAGTTTTAGCTGAGAGATTTGGTCCCAGGGGAAATCAGTCCGGGACGAGAGGCCGGTGTTGAGGTAAATCCCCGGGGGAGAAGTATATCCGAGCTTTTACGTTTTCCAACCATCGCTTCAAGATCCCGAGCTAAGTGCGGACTTCTCCTAAGTATCCGAAAGCCTCCAAAGTACCTAATAAGGACTCCAAAACATGCAAGAATCTCTTGGACATATCATGAGACACCTAAACTCTAATTTGGACAAAACAATTAGGAAAAAGCTATGAAACCATATGCATATGAGATGAAACTTATGCTAAATGAATGCATGAAAGGGACAAAATATGGGAATATCAACTCCCCCAAACTTACTTCTTTGCTTGTCCTCAAACAAAAGCATCACTAAAAGAGTTCAAGTCCAAGTGCTAGCTCTAAGGTAAGATCAAACATGTCTACTCAAAAGGGACTAGCCATGTTCATCTTTACATGGATCAAACTTAAGCTTCAACATACACAAGCCCTCCTATCATCCAATCCTTTGACATTCAATTAGTGGTTTCTAGTGGATCATGCTCATGCAATGCAAATAAACTCATTTGGCTAAGGATATGGTTTTGAGACAAAGATGGTCTCAATGCATGAGGCGGTTTCCGAACAAGGGATCTCTCATTGAAGGAATGGAGCTAGGCAAAATGCTAAGGGTGAAAAGCAATTGATGCATACAAGGCTAGACTTCCATCTACCCAATGTCCAAACACAAATTCGACCCTAAATCTAAACCCACAAGGAATCAATCATAGCTACCCTTCACAAGGCGTTTTTGCCTTCTTATTCTACATTTCTTCATCATCTTTCTTTTCCATAAGCATTTAGGGGGTTTCTTCTTCAACCAATTGTTTGGCTTCCTTTACTTTCCTTGGTTTAGCTCCTCTTTTAGATTCTTTAGTCTCTCTTATTTTTCTTCATGACTTGCCTTAGCCATTTTGGCTTATTTTCTGTCTTTTCAAAACTAGAGACTATCTTTTCAACACTTTAGAGCTAAACCACATATATTCTTGCCAACCATTACAACCTTTTTGCTTCCCCTAGTCATTCTCCCAAATCTCTTTCTTTCCGCTTCTCCAATCCCAAAAATCCTTCTTTTTCTTCTTTTTCATCCATTCCCCTTATCCCACATATCATTCTATCTATCTTAGCCTAATCTAGCTCATGATGAGCAAGCTAGTTCTACATGAAAGCCTTTCCTTCTCGCTTTAGACCCAACACTTTTTGCTAAGTCCATTCAAAAATAAGGCCTCACTATTGATCAAGCTCAATGAAGACAAAGGCTCTAGAGTGTATCAAAGTCGTTGAAGAAGAGCTTGATCTTGCGCAAAGAGCCGTTGAAGACCATTGCAGAAGTTTGAATTCAAGAGACAAGTGGGTCTTGAGTAATGTGTCCCCAACGGATCTATCTCTCTCTTGCATCCTTTTATCCAGCAGATCTCTCCATCACGCTTTTAAACTATCTCTCTAGAGACCTCATTACTTTCGATATATATATGTTGTAACTAAGAACATAAATATTAATCTAAGAGATTTTCTCTTCTTTTCTCTCTAATCTCATCTAATCTCATCTTTCAAACTTATAATCTCTTCCTTAATTCCGCTTAATCTAACATGGTATCAGAGAGTGGTTTCATGTTTCTTATTCTCCTTACCTCTAAATCTCTTGTTTAAATACCAAATCTTCATCACTACTACTTCTAAATCTCTGTTCTAAGCTCTCGCTACCCAGAATTCCTTTTGTGTTCTTCATTTTCTTACTAAAACCTCCCTTTATTCTCCGGATAATAGCTAGTTTCGTGGGCTACTTTTTGTCATCTCCAAGAAACATCGCATTATCTACTAGTTTCTTTCAGTTCTCTCTTCAAAAACGCCATGGATACTTCCAAAGCTGTAGTGATTCCGGTTATTCTTAAAGGAGAGAACTATCTGTTATGGTCAAGAACCACCAAAACAGCCATTTGTGGTCGCGGTCTTTGGAACCATGTCTTGAAAGACAATACTCCAACTGTAGCTACCAACGCAGCTGAAGAAAAGGGTGAAGAGATGACGCCCGAAGAGATCAAATGGTTTCAAGAAGACCAAACGGTGCTCGGCCTCATCCAAAACTCTCTTGAACCATCAATCCTTGACGCTTACTCCTACTGTGAGACTGCAAAAGCTCTGTGGGAAACTCTCAAGAATTTATATGGTAATATTTCAAATTTGAGCAGAGTCTTTGAAGTCAAGAAGGCTATCAATGATCTCAGCCAAGAAGACATGGAATTCACCAAACATTTTGGTAAATTTCGATCTCTATCGGCTGAAATGGAAATGCTTCGACCAGCCACCGTAGATCCAATGGCTCTCAATGAGAGACGTGAGCAAGACAAAGTGTTTGCTCTATTGCTCACTCTGAATCCTGTCTTCAACGACCTTATCAAACATATTCTGAGGGAAGACAAGCTCCCAAGATCTGATGATGTTTGCTCTCGGATTCAGAAGGAACAGGGATCCGTTGGCCTTTTTGGAAGCAAAGGATAGCTCCTTACTGCTAATAAAGGCGTATACAAGCCTGAAGAAAAGAGGCAATTGGTTTGTGACCACTGCAAGAAGAAGGGCCACACCAAGGATAGGTGCTGGATTCTTCATCCTCATCTCAAACCAAGCAAGTTTAAAGATTCAAGGTCACATGTGGCGCATGAACAATTAGATGTACAAAAGGAAATTGGATCAATTGGATCATCTGTTCAAGGAAATGCAGCCAAGGCAACTGCATCTGATGATTTCATGAGGAAAGCTGATCTAGAAGCAGTCATCAGAGCCATTGCCTCATTAAAAGAATCTGGTATCACCTTCTTTACTCATAAACCAAGTAATTCTCTTGTTATAGATTCAGGTGCTTCTCATCACATTATTAGCAATCCTAAATTACTTAACAATGTGAAACCTGCTCTAGGGAATGTGGTAATAGCTAATGGTGATAAAATTCCAGTAGAAGGCATTGGTAACTTGAGACTGTTCAATAAGGATTCTAAAGCTTTCTTTATGCCTAAGTTTACATCTAATCTGTTATCTGTGAAAAGAACCACTAAGGATCTAGATTATAATGCAATATTTGGGCCTAATGACGTCTATTTTCAGGATATTAAGAGTGGAAAAGTGATTGGCAGAGGCGGTACTAAAGATGAACTTTATGTTCTTGAAGATTTATCATCAAACGCTTCTGAATCTTTTCCATCTAGATCTTGTTTCTCTGTTAATTTAAATGCAATATGGCATGCTAGATTAGGCCACCCTCATTCTCGTGCTCTTACATTAATGTTTCCTGATGTTTCCTTTGAATGTTCTAGCTGCGAGGCATGTATTCTTGGTAAACATTGTAGAAATGTATTTCCAAAATCCTCTACAATTTATGAAAAATGCTTTGACTTAGTTCATTCAGATGTATGGACCTCTCCTTGCATATCTAGAGATAACAACAAGTATTTTGTGACTTTCATTGATGAAAAATCCAAATATACTTGGGTTACCTTACTTCCATCAAAGGTTCGAGTTTTTGAAGCATTCTTGAATTTTCAAAACTATGTCACTAACCATTTTAATGCTAAGCTTAAAGTATTAAGGTCAGATAATGGAGGAGAGTACACAAGTCATAGGTTCAAGGAACATCTTGCTAAGCATGGTATTTTACATCAAACAAGCTGCCCCTACACACCACAACAAAATGGTGTAGCTGAGAGAAAGAATAGACACCTTATGGAGGTGGCACGATCAATGATGTTTCATACCAACGTTCGTAAACGGTTTTGGGGAGATGATGTCTTAATCGCTTGCTATCTTATAAACAGGATCCCTACCAAAGTTTTACATGACATATCTCCATTTGAAGTCCTTAATAACTCTAATCCCTCTCTTGATCACGTACGTGTGTTTGGGTGTATTGGTTTTGTGTTAATACCAGGTGAACAACGGAGCAAACTGGATGCTAAAAGCAATAAATGCATGTTCATCGGCTACTCCACAACACAAAAAGGCTACAAGTGTTATGATCCTTCCACTAATCGCACAAGTATATCTCGTGAGGTTAAATTTCTTGAACATCAAGGATACAACAATCACAAGGACTGGGATAATCTCAAAGACTTGTCTAGATCTCCCGGGGATCGTGCAACAAGCTTGCGATTTCTTCTGGATCATCTCGGCAATCATGATCGGATACCTACGACAAATGAAGGTGCAAATCAAGAAACTCATGAAGCAAATGAGCCAGTACATCTAGATCACAATGATCATCCCCAACATCAAGAAACTGTTGAATCTGAAGCAAGTGATGAAGAAATCCCAATAGAAGAACCAGCTCCAACACTCAGAAGAAGTACAAGACTCATTGGGGACCCCTCTAACTGGGTAAACACAAGAGTTTATTACAACAATCATGCAGTGGCTTACCCAGATCAAGTAACGTGTTCTCTTGACCTTACGCCTATAAGTCACCAAGCTTTTCTTGGAAAAGTAGAGCTTGCTCTTATACCTCGGAACTTTGAAGAAGCCAAAGATAAAAAGGTTTGGGTGGATGCTATTAGTGCTGAAAAGGATGCCATGGAAAGGAATCATACATGGGATAAAGCTAACCTTCCAGCAGGAAAAAGAGCGGTTACTTCGAAATGGGTCTTCACTATCCAGTACAAGAGTAATGGGGATATAGAAAGACACAAAGCAAGATTAGTTGCTCGGGGTTACACTCAAACCTATGGAGAAGACTATACTTAGACATTTGCTCCGGTTGCCAATCTCAAAACGGTAAGAGTTGTGCTCTCATTAGCTACTAACTTATCTTGGGATTTATGGCAGATGGATGTCAAGAATGCATTACTTCAAGGAGAACTTGAAGAAGAAGTCTAAATGAGACCCCCACCTGAGTATTAAGACTTAGAAAAGCTATCTATGGCCTTAAGTAATCACCGAGAGCTTGGTATCAAAAGCTAAGCCTTACCTTAAGAGATCATGGCTTCAGGAGATCTGAATCAAAAAATTCATTATTCACCCTTCACAACTCTAAAGGTATTGTTATTATCCTTGTCTATGTTGATGATATAATCATCTCCGGGGACAACAAACAAGGTATTCAATTAGAGTTTTTTCTTCTTTTTCACTTGCCCCACGTCTCCCACATTGTCCCCCTTGTCATTAGCAAGCGTCTTCTTTTTCCTCTTTGCGGTGCCTTTAGCGCTTTCCGCTAGTGCCAAATCTCTCTTCTTAGTCGGTGGATCTTTCTCTTGGATTGGGTCACTTGTTCTTCCCATGGTACCTACATTGTCTCAAGGAATGTATAAGTTTCAAGAAACCAAGACACAACCTTAGTCATTACCAAGCAAGGGCAAACATGAGACAAATAGGATAATGCTCAACTTGCAAAAAGGCATTCAATTTCTCATTTGCAAGAGTGAGTATACCCATTAAATGCTACAAGAACCCAATCAAATCTCAAATTTTGAAACTTTTAAGCACAAAAACCTAAAATCAAGTTCTTGGCCTAAAAATCCAAAATTCCTCAAATGCATGACAAATTAGCATATGAACTACACACCATCAACATTTTCGAACTTAATCCCAAGGTTTTTATGCAAGTGGAAACACTATTCAAACAAATTCATGAAATTTTCCCTTATGAACAAGTTCTTGAATTTTCATGAAAAATATGAATGAAATACCTTGGGGATACAAGCTGTAAATGGAAAAGGTGATGATAGATCCAGAAAAAAGATGAAAAATCCGGAATTTAGCAACTTGAATTACAATTTTTGGTTGAGAATTGAGAGAGTTATGAGGTTTTAAAAATTGAGAGAGAAATGTGTGGTCATGGCCGCGAAAATGAGGAAGAAGAAGACTTATCTGGCCGGTCCATTGGATAATAGATATAATCTATGGACCGTTGGACGAAAGCTCGGACCGGTGGGCAATTTCAATCCCGGCCAACACACATCCGGTACACGGGGCCGGGATCGAGTGAAAAACCATCCCGGGGGGAATACTTCCTGCATACGCATCCGGTATCGAGGGAAATTTTTCTTCCCGGGGATTTTCCCATCCCGGGCAGTATGTAGCCGGGATACAAGACCTGGATTCTCCCTGCTCTCGGAAAATTTCAATCCCGGGCTACATCAAACAGGGACATGGGGCCGGGATTAGGGGAAAATTTCTTCCCGGGAGAAATTTTCACAACGGGCAAGACAAAACCGGGATACGGTTCTTCCTCGTTTTAAACTTCCCTCGCAAGATTTCACCTCTTTTGGCCACCAAGAACCCTTAAAAATACTCAACAAAAAGATCAAAAAGAACTAACAAAGATCAAAAAACGCATAAAAATAAATATGTACAATGATAAGCTTGGGGTGTCTCCCAAGAGCACTTTGTTTAACGTCACTAAGTTCGACGTTTGTTACCGTCCTCAAGCCAGAGGAACATCATCGAGAGGGATCAAGCCTCCTTCTTCGACGATTAGGTTTGCTCGGTAGAGTTTGAGCCTTTGGCCATTAGCAATGAAATCTCGGCCATCTTTGTTAATAAGCACCACGGCTCCATATGGCCTTACTTTCTTAACCTCAAACGGACCCGACCACCTCGAATTGAGTTTCCCGGGAAAGAGTTTCAACCGGGAATTGAACACCAACACTAGGTCCCCAACCTTGAAGTCCTTGTGCACAATCCTCTTGTCATGGAATGCTTTGGTCCTCTCCTTGTAGATTCTCGGGCTCTCATAGGCTTCAAGCCTAGTCTCCTCTAACTCTTGAAGTTGAATCAACCGCCTCTCTTGTGCGGTCTTGATGTCGAAGTTAAGAAGCTTCACCGCCCATAGGGCCTTGTATTCTGATATATCATCGTTTTTACCCCGTTTAAGCCATGATATAAGTCCGTTTTATAGAGTCTTTCTACTAGTTGGTAGTGTTTTAGAGTCTTTTACAGGTTTTAGCACGTTTGGAGCATAATTGGAGATATTGGAGCTTTCTGTAACATTTTAGAGCGAAGCAACGTTCGTGTAGCTGAATACCCGATTTGAAGTCTCAGTGTCGACCGATACTGACTAGTATCAGTCGACACTCATCGAAGCAGACACGACTCACGACTTTAATGAAGAGTTGAAGAATTACAAAATTTCCCAGAAGACTTTATTATTTGGAAGAAGCCCCAAAACGTGATTTAGGTTATTTAATAGGATTTTACAGCCACTTTAATGGCTACGCTTTCTTTACGCTTTGTTTTACTTTGGTTTTGTGAGAGAGCTTTTGAAGGGAGACAAGTCTGAAACTATGTTCGTCCGAGAGAATATTGCGAACCCTCTTGTTACTCTTTCTATTTTATTTGATGATTTTTTCAAACATGTTTATTGCTTCAATTTCCATGTCAGAGTAGATCTCTTGTTAGGTTTAGGGTTCTCATAAGGGTTTTCTCTGAATGCAATATTGATTAGTTATTAGGATTCACTATCTGAATTTGTTCTTCGCCATAGGTTGATTGTGAAGCTAATTCTAGATTGATCACCTAGAACTTAGAACTTAGATCTTAGGATAATTGATTAGGCGCGAGAGTGCGATTAATTACCTGATAGAACATAAGGTGAGCAAAATAACTATTCGCAAAGAGATTTGGTTTAGTTGTTTTGTGAACAGATCAAACCTGATCTAAAAGCTGATTTAGACTTTAGGATTCGCAAAGAGATTTCAAATTCCTAGGATTTAGATTTAGATAGTTTTCGCAACGAGAGTTGGTTAGCTATATTGATCCCCTGAGAAATACCCTGAACCTATCTTTCTCCAATCGAACTTACAACCGTTTTAATTTATGTTCTGTTTTCAATATCATTGATCGCTTAGCTTAATTCTCACCTATATAATCTATTGTGTGTCTCTGTGAGTTCTTGTGTTCGACCCTTACTTTACTGCAACTATTGCTTAGTACTTTAGGGGTATTAATTTGAGCATATCAAATTTCGCGCCGTTGCCGGAGACTCAATTCGCCATTAGATTTTAGTCTGAGAAGTTCGACTAAGCTCGACGGTATCAGTCGATACTCGCCGTTTTCTTTTTGTTGATATCGATCGACACCACCCAGTGTTGGTTGATACTCAACGTTTTGTTTGTTACTTACGTGCCTTGCTTAGTGTGTTTCAGGTGTGAATTTCGAACGTGCAAACAGAAAAACACAGAAGCCAGCAGAGATGAACAATACAATGATTTTGATTCAGGATGCTGCTGGAGCTTTGAGAGACCAAGAGGGTCAGTTGTGCAATGAGAGAGGGCAGCGACTTGATGAAGCTGGAAATATCATTGTCCCTGCAATTGCTGTGAATGCATGGAATAATGTGGCTGCTCGCGGTAGAACGATTGGTGAATACAACAGGCCTGATCAGTTCTATGCCAATCGATCAGCGATTCGCCTTTCTGCTTTTAAAGGGATGACTTTAAGCTGAAACCTGCATACTTCACTCTTGTGGGTCAACATCTTTTTCATGGTCTTTCTCATGAACATCCTATGGATCACATTGAGAGGTTTGAGGATTTGGTTACAAGCATCAAGTGCAATGGAGTGTCCTATGATTACCTCTTCTGCAAGCTCTTCCCATACTCTCTTGGTGGAGAGGCAACTTACTGGCTGAAGCAGTTACCTACTGGGTCGCTGAATACCTGGGAAGAGACAAAGAAAACATTTATGAACAACTTTTTCGATGATGCGAGATCCGAGGAGCTCAGGAACAAGATCTCTCAGTTTTCTCAAGGACCAACATAAGCACTCAAGGTTGCTTGGATTCATTTCAAGTCATATCAGAGAGATTGTCTGCACCATGGGTTTACTCAGGTTAAGTTGTTGAGTACTTTCTTCGGAGGGATTGATTGTAGGTATCAAATGGCTCTAGATGCTGTGAGCAATGGAAATTTCTACACGAGGTATCCTGACGATACCTATGTGCTTATTGAGAACTTGGTTTCTAGCAATAGTACCAAGAATGAAGACATGGAGCGCAAGAAGCAAGCTGGTAACTTGGATTGCAGTCAGATTGCTGAGGTGAATGCTAAGTTAGATTCAATGCACAATTTGTTGATGGGCAAGCAGCCAAAGGCTGTTCGTTTTGCTGAAAAGGATGGAGTGGAATTTGTTAACCACATTGATGGAGTTGGATTTCAAGATTAAAGGTATCAACGCCCACCCACACCACCCAGAACTTCTGAGAGCAAGCTTGAGTCTATGCTTGAACAAATTCTTCAGGGACAACAGAAGATGACAGTGAATTTCAACGGGAGGTTGGATGCCATGTACACTGATCTGAATGGAAAAATCGAAACTCTCATTATTCCTCAGAAGATTCTGGATACTCAGGTGGCCCATAATGCAGCAACTGTCAAGGGACTGATGGATCATTCACAGAACGAAGACGTCACTGCTATCCCCTCGCGGAGTGGAAGTAAGGTACACCCAGGAGTGCAGAGGAGCTCAACTGCAAAGATTTTGGTCAATCTTGCCAAGGATGACGAAGAGATTTCGGAAATCACCTCTGCGTCGACCGATACCCTCCCTGTATCGATCGATACCCACCCAGATACTCCGAAGTAGCCGCGTATAAGTGTTGACAGACTTCGTTAGCTCAAGAAGCTGGATCCTATTCTTCAACACCTCCGAGCCCCCATCACTCCAAAGCAGCTGCGTGGCTTTGAGAAGATGGTACGAAGGATACCCCACTCGTTCACTTTCGAAGAAGCTTTAGAGGGATGGCCTCTGCTAAGTCACTTCAAAGATTGCAGATAAACTCTGGAAAAGATCGAAGTACTCTTTATCAAGGCAAGAAGCAAGTCACTACCGCTGAGGCAGTTGACGAAGAGGGAAGACCCATGAATATTCTCCGTTCCATGCTCCATCTCTGGAGTTGAATTCAAAGAGTCTCTCGTTGACTCAGGGGCTAGCGTCAATGTCATGTCTAGGGCAATTGCAGAGAGATTGGGAGCTGATATTTGATCTCCCAAGTCATCTATCACATTCACGAACAGTACCACCTCACTTCCATATGATACAATCCCTGATTTGATGGTTAAAGTAAGAGATTGCCTGGTTCCTACTGATTTTCAGGTTGTGGAGATGAGCGCACAATCTCGTACGCAGTTGATTCTTGGCAGACCGTTCATGGCTAGGGTTGGTGCCATTATGGACACACCCAACAAGCACATTTCGTTCTCATACATTGACAAGGAGGTGTACAACAAAGCTATCCCTAGATGAACTCCCACACATATCTCTTGCATCACCGTTGTTCTAGGAGAGACGTTGGTAATTGATTTTTTGGAAGAGCCTCCTGACGAGCCAACTGTTACATACGTTCTAGATAGTCTTTCTGTCATCACCAAGAAAGACGTCAAAACATCTAAGGCACAAAAGACGGTGAAGAGCAAAGAAGTAAAAGGTGCTCCCTCTTTGACCTTAATCCCTCAGAAGTGCGATGGAGATTTAATTCAATATAAGGTGAAGTGCAAGGGAACTTCGAAACCATTCTCTATGGATAGAGTCATTCTCACTTCGGAGCTGAAAGAGAAAGGACATGAGTTTGTGGAGAGTATGATGAGCAGAACTCTGAAGTTGGCGATATCTAATTGTGGAGCTTGTTTTGGCGCAAGTTCTCATTCTTCTCCTGACTGATCGTCCGTACAGTCAAGCTAATGACGTTAAACGAGCGCTTGGTGGGAGGCAACCCACTGGTGAGTTTGTTTTTAAGTCTTTTTATTTTTATTTTGCGTTTAGTGTTTTGTGTCAGGATGAACAAGGAGCAAACACGAAATCGCCTGAGTGTCGATCGATACCCTGTAGTATCGGTCGACACCCTACGCGAATGAGAAAGTTCATCGTATCGACTTAAGCCTGGTATCGCTCGATACCAGGACGTGTGTAGGTCGATACTCGATGTTCCAGCACGGTAACTTCTTGATTTTTCACAATCCACTTGGTTCTTTTTGTTTTCTTTCACCAACTCTAGGCTAGATAACACTAGGGACAGTGTTGTTCAAGTCTGGGGGACGTAGTCGCTGACATTGTTTTTGTTTTTCTTATACTCAGTTGTTTTTGAGTCATTCGTTGTTTTAATGAGTCAAAACTTTGTTTGAGACTGTGATCTTTTTCTTGAATCTATTGATCTGACCTTGCTTCTAAGTGACCATTGTTACAGAATCAGTTCTAGATCGACTAATGAAAAATCCAAAGGCTCACCAGTTGACTAGAAGACACTCATATTTCCAGCAAAGTTCTTTAAAGCATGAGCCAAATTTTTTCACTTCATCAATGTGGTTAGTATCCATAGAGCTTGATTCATCATTCGTATATGACAAAGGAACCCATGTGTTTTAAAATAATGGTATTTCTCTCCCTATTACAAGTTAATTAATAAGATGCATGAAAAGATGAAATGATTTTTTTCTAAGTAGAGGGTTAGGAAAATTTCCAACGATCCCATTATTCTACTTGGTGAGGAATGATAACACAAAGGATTGGAAGCGAGACTATGATTTTCCTATGATGCCATTATTCGTCTACGCCTTTGATACGTTGAGAGCGAAGAACCGGGGATTCGGTGGCTAACACCATCAATACTCACGTCTCATACCTTGATATATATATGCAAAGCTAAAAACAAAAGAAAGAACACAATAAGAAATAAGTCTGGGGGAGAGAAATAATACCAGAAAGTGTGAAAAAGGGTGGTTCCATGTCATGATATTGTACGGGAAAGAATCTAGAAGGCTTTTGGTATTAATCGCAACGATGAAACTGGCGAGGATGGCTTGATTGAACAGTGCTGTGAAATAATGTGTGTAGTCTGGGAAGCTGCGAATGTCTACGGAGAAGTACATGGTGGTTGGATCAAAAGCTGGTTAGGTGATATGTGGAGCAATAAGGAAAAGGGTCATTGCAACGTTTCAAGAACAGGTGAGTCTCTATGTTTTCAAACCTCTTTCTTTGGTTTAGTTTTCTATTTTGCTTGAGGGCAAGCAAAGGCTAAGTCTGGGGGAGTTGATATATCATGGTTTTTACCCCGTTTAAGCCATGATATAAGTCAACGATTTGGTAGTGTTTTAGAGTCTTTTACATGTTTTTGCACGTTTGGAGCATAATTGGAGATATTGGAGCTTTCTAGAGCATTTTGGAGCGAAGCAACGTTCGTGTAGCTGAGTACCCGATCGTGCAGCTGAGTACCCGATACTAGTCAGTATCGGTCGACACTCATCGAAGCAGACACGACCCGAGACTTTAATGAAGAGTTGAAGAATTACAAAATTGCCCAGAAGACTTTATTATTTACAAGAAGCCCCAAACCGTGATTTATCTTATTTAATAGGATTTTACAGCCACTTTGATGGCTACGCTTTTTTTACGCTTTGTTTTACTTTGGTTTTGTGATAGAGCTTTTGAAGGGAGACAAGTCTGAAACTCTGTTCGTCCGAGAGGAAATTTCGAACCCTCTTGTTACTCTTTCTATTTTATTTGATGATTTATTCAAACATGTTTATTGCTTCAATTTCCATGTCAGAGTAGATCTCTTGTTAGGTTTAGGGTTCTCATAAGGGTTTTCTCTGAATGCTAGATTGATTAGTTATTAGGATTCACTATCTGAATTTGTTCTTCGCCATAGGTTGATTGCAAAGCTAATTCTAGATTGATCACCTAGAACTTAGATCTTAGGATAATTGATTAGGCGCGAGAGTGCGATTAATTACCTGATAGAACATAAGGTGAGCAAAAAAACTATTCGCAAAGAGATTTGGTTTAGTTGTTTTGTGAACAAATCAAACCTGATCTAAAAGCTGATTTAGACTTTTGGATTCGCAAAGAGATTTGAAATTCCTAGGATTTAGATTTAGATAGTTTTCGCAACGAGAGTTAGCTAGCTATATCTTAGTGATTTAAGTTCAAGAGCCGCGCTAAATCTGAATCCTGCCTAGTTAGTTTATTTGCATTCATTGATCCCTTGAGAAATACCCTGAACCTATCTTTCTCCAATCGAACTTATAACCGTTTTAATTTACGTTATGTTTTCAATATCATTGATAGCTTAGCTTAATTCTCACCTAAATAATCTATTGTGTGTCTCTGTGAGTCCTTGTGTTCGACCCCTACTTTACTGCAACTACTGCTTAGTACTTTTAGGGTATTAATTTGAGCATATCATATTCCAACTCAACCGATAGATGGCATGATTTCCCATAAAGCAAGTTGAATGGTGTAGTTCCTATAGACGTCTTAAAAGCGGTACGGTAAGCCCACAACGCATCATCTAACTTGTTGGCCCAATCTTTTCTCGAACTCCCAACCGTCTTCTCTAGTATGGCTTTGATTAGCCGGTTGGATACTTCTACTTGGCCACACGTTTGAGGATGGTAAGGTGTTGCTACCTTATGCCTCACACCATGCTTCTTAAGTAGACTTTGAAACACCTTATTGATGAAATGACTACCTCCATCACTAATTACCACTCTTGGAACTCCAAACCTTGGGAAAAGGATGGACTTGAATAGTTTTAGGACAACTTTAGCATCGTTCGTCGGACTCGCAATGGCCTCCACCCATTTGGAGACGTAATCAACCGCCACCAATATGTATTGGTTACCATAAGATGACGAGAAAGGTCCCATAAAATCGATGCCCCATACGTCAAACATCTCCACCACAAGGATTGGGTTTTGGGGCATTTCGTCTCTCCTCCCAATATTCCCTTTCCTTTGGCACGCATCACATGGGGAAACAAACAGGTGCGCATCCTTGAATAATGAAGGCCACCAAAAACCGGATTGCAAGACCTTTGTAGCGGTTTTGGAGGATGTATGATGACCACCATAGCTTGACCCGTGACAATGGAGTAGGATCCCTTGGACTTCTTCTTCCGTCACGCATCTCCTATACAAACAATCTGAGCACAACTTGTATAAGTAGGGCTCGTCCCAATAGTATCTCGTCACGTCGTGGAAGAACTTCTTCTTCTTATACCCATCCAAACGCGGTTCCTTCCCGCACACTAAGTAGTTCACTAGATCCGCAAACCATGGTACATTCTCGTCTTGTAACCCATTAGCACTCTCTAGTCCTTGCACGGCTTCAATCCATTTCTTCAAGAAACCAACAACCATGAGACTCTCCTCGGGGAGCTTATCATCAATTGGGACAAGGTCTTCAATCCTCATTCTAGACAAGTGATCCGCGACCCCGTTCTCTATCCCTTTCGTGTCAACTATATCCAAGTCAAACTCTTGTAGAAGCAAGATCCAACGGAGTAGCCTCGGCTTTGTGTCTTTCTTTGCATGAATGTATCTTAGGGCCGCGTGATCGGTGTAGACAATCACCTTTGATCCCACAATATAAGACCTAAATTTCTCCATTGCAAAAACCACGACTAGCAATTCCTTTTCCGTTGTGGCATACCGGGCTTGAGTGTCATCTAAGGTCCTACTTGCGTAGTAGATGACATTTGTCTTCTTGTCCTTCCTTTGACCCAAGACCGCTCCAACCGCGTAGTCACTAGCATCACACATGATCTCGAAAGGAAGATCCCAATCATGGGCTTGGACAATAGAAGCACTAACCAACGCCTTCTTGATCTCTAGAAATGCTACCATACACTCCTCATCAAATACGAACTTAACTTCCTTGCAAAGTAGCCTTGTGAGAGGCCTTGTGATTTTCGAGAAGTCTTTGATGAACCTACGGTACAACCCCGCATAACCCAAGAAACCGGATGTCCTTGACCGACTTAGGCGGCTCCAAGCTAACCATCACCTCTATCTTGGCCTTGTCTACCTCGATCCCTTTCTCGGAGATCTTATGCCCAAGCACGATGCCTTCACGTACCATGAAATGGCATTTCTCCCAATTGAGCACCAAGTTTGCTTCTTCGTATCGTTGCAAGACCCTACAAAGATTAGACAAGCAAACACCAAAAGAAGACCCATACACGGAGAAGTCGTCCATAAAGACTTCTACCATGTCTTCAATAAGATCACAGAAAATGGACATCATACAACGTTTGAATGTCGCGGGTGCATTACACTACTCGAACGGCATCTTTCGATATGCGAAGGTACCGTAAGGGCATGTGAATGTTGTTTTCTCTTGGTCATTCGGGTGTATGAGAATTTGAAAGAAACCCGAATAACCGTCTAGAAGGATATAGAATGGATGATTAGCTAGACGTTCAAGCATTTCATCTATGAAAGGTAACGGAAAGTGATCCTTACGAGTGGATGAATTTAACTTCCTATAGTCAATGCACATTGTATGCCCGGTTATTGTCCTAGTAGGTATCATTTCATTCTTTTCATTTTTAACAACCGTTATCCCCCCTTTCTTAGGCACGCAATGAACCGGTGAGATCCAAGTACTATCCGATATTGGGTAGATAATACCGGCATCCAAAAGCTTAAGAATCTCTCTCTTTACAACATCCTTCAAATTAGGATTCAACCTTCTTTGATGTTCAATAGAGGTCCTTGATTCATCTTCTAGATGGATTCTACGTGTGCACAAAGTAGAGGAAATACCCTTGATGTCATCCAAAGAATAACCAATGGCTTTCCTATACTTCCTACGTTCAAATAAAAGGGAGGATAGTTCGTTCTCATCTAGACTCTCATTCACAATAACTGAGTAAGACTCATTTGGACCTAAGAACGCATACCTTAGTACCGCGAGAAGTTGCTTTAGGTCCACCTTTGGGGCTTTGAGTTCGCTCCAATCGTCCTCCTCAAGACTAGGCTTACCCTTGGTAGTCTCTTCAACGGCTAGAACAAACTCCTCTTGACCCGTGCTAACACTTAAGCCATCTTGAACCTCGGTACCACGAACACTTAAATCAACAAACGGCGTATCCTTGTCAACATGCTTGTACAAGTGCATGAGCAGCTCATACGCTTGACTCTCCTTAGTCAAAAAAACTTCCAAACCGTCTTCCACTCTCATTTTCTCAAGCAATTCGTCGGCTAGTTCATCCATGGCCTCTATGTAGAAACATTGGCCATTTATGGTGGGTTTCTTCATCACCTTGTTGATATCGAACTCAAGGACTTCTCCTTTAGCCAAGTGGAGGTCTATTTTGCCCTTCCTCACATTGATTATCGCCCCCGCGGTTGCTAGGAATGGTCTACCAAAGATAAGAGGGTCTTTCGGTTCCACATCCATTTCAAGTACCACAAAATCCGTGGGGACAATGAAATCCTTCACCACGATAGGAAGATCCTCAAGCAAACCAATAGGAACCCTCACGCTCCTATCCGCCAATATTAGGGAGATGTTTCATGCCTTGTAGCGTGTGAAGCCTAGTCTATTGGCTACCGAAAATGGCATGAGGCTTACACTCGCTCCAAGATCACACAAACAATGGTTGAAAGCTAGAGGACCAAGTGCACAAGGTAGAGTGAATGATCCCGGATCTCCTAGCTTCTTGGGCACCATCTTCTTTTGTATGATGGCACTACACTCGTGAGTTAGACTGACTATAGACTCCATTTCCTTGGCTCTCTCATTCACGGCATCTCTCAAAAATTTAGCATATTGAGGAACAAGGAGAAATGCATCTACTAGAGGCATTGTGAGTTCTACCTTCTCCATTTGCCTATCAAAGATGGCTTTGTACTTGTCCATAAGTTGCTTCTTGAACCGACCAGGAAAAGGTAGCTTAGGAACGTATGGCTTAGGGACGAACACATTCTTTTTCGGCTTCTCTTTAGCAACAAAAACCCTAGGCTTGACCTTCTCAACTTCTTCATCCTTGTCTTGCTCTCTCACTACCCCATCTTTAACCTTGTCATTATCTTCGTGAAGTTCCACCCACCACTTGGCTTCTCAATGTCCGCATTGAGAGTAAAAGGAGCTTCTATTGGAGGTAAAACCGTGCCACCCCTTAAGGTGATGGCGTTTACATACTCCTTAGGATTGGCTTCGGCTTTGCTCGGAAGTTGACCTTGTGGTCGTGATGAAGAAGCAACACCTTTGTTCTCCATTTGTTTTACCTTGGAGTTCAAAGCCTCAATCTTTGTGTTGAAGTCGTTGTAAGAGCAATCCACCCGCGTATTGATCTTCGCTTGTCCCTTGAGTAATTGTTGAAACATGGAACTTAAGTCAAGCTATTGCGGTTTAGACGTAGATGCTTGACCTTGGGGCATAAACCCTTGTTGTTGCCCTTGAAAATCGGGTGGAGCTTTGGGTTGGAATCAACTTTGGTTCCCTTGGAATTGGTTCCTTGGGACAGAGCCTTGTTGGTTGGTGTTAGGTTCTTGGCCTTGAGATTGGAATTGGTTTTGTGGGACTCCTTGAGCTTGATTAGGTTAAGGAGGGTAGACTTGGTCTTGTGGATTCTCCACATTGGTGTTCCGGTAAAAGAAATTAGGGTGGTTCCTATAGTTTTGGTTGAACCCTTGTCTTTGGTAGTTCCCTTGGTTTTGGTAGTTCTCTTGGTTTTGGTAGTTCCCTTGGTTTCCCACGTAGTTCACCTCCTCTTGGGTGTTCATGTCCACGTTCTCCTCTTGATAGCAACATTGATTCTCATCATAAGCATCCACAAAATTTAGCGTCTCTTGATAGCAACATTGATTCTCATCATAAACATCCACAACAATTCGTTGGTTTTGGTACGAGATGAAGCTGGTGTTTACAGAGACCAAGAGGGTCAATTGTGCAATGTGCAAGGGCAACGACTGGATGGAGAGGGGACCATCATTCCACCTGCTCCTGTTGTCGAGGAGATTGTCGCTGGGAACGCGAACGCAGAGAATGTTGTGGTTAATTGTGGTAGGTGAGTACAACAGGCCTGGTCAGTTTTTTGCAACAAATCGATCAGCGATTCCTCCTCCTGCTTTTCAGAGGAATGACTTTGAGCTGAAACCTGCATACTACACTCTTATGGGTCAGCGCCCTTTTCATGGTCTTTAAAATGAACATCCCATGGAACATATTGAGAGGTTTGAGGTTTTGGTCACTAGCATCAAGAGCAATGGAGTGTCCTATGATTACCTCTTCTGCAAGCTCTTCCCATACTCTCTGGGTGGATATACGACTTACTGGCTGAAGCAGTTACCTTCTGGATCACTTACTTCTTGGAAAGAGACTAAGACTGCTTTCCTGAACAACTTCTATGATGACGCACGATCCAAGGATCTGAAGAACAAGATCTCCTAGTTTTCTCAAGGACCTACTGAGGCGTTCAAGGCTGCCTGTACGAGATTCAGATCATACCAGAGAGATTGTCCACATCACGGGTACTCTGATGTTAAGCTGATGGGTTTTTCTTCAGATGGATTGATTGGAGGTATCAGATGGCTTAGGATGCTTCGAGCAATGGGAATTTCAATACCAGGTATCCAGATGATGCTTATGTGCTTATTGAGAATTTGTCGTCTAGCAATAGCACCAAAAATACAGACTTTGAGCGAAAGAGACAGAATGGGAACATGGATGGATCGCAGATTGCTGAAGTTCAGGCCAAGCTAGATTCTATGCACAATCTTCTGATCGGGAAGTCGAAGAAGACTATACATTTTGCTGATGGAGTCGATAATATTGATGAAGATGAAGTGGAGGATTTTAACTACGTTGGTGGTTCTGGATTTCAGGGTCAGCGATTTGGGTACAACAACAACCGAAACTTCAACAACAACACTCAGCAAGGTGGGTACAAGTTTGAGGGAAACCAATCTGGCTTTGGAGCAAAAACATTTGCTCAGAAACCACTCCAGAGCAGCAATTTCACTCGCAATTAGGGGAACTCTTCGTACCAACCCATCTCTCCAAAGTCCACAGAGAGTAAGATGGAATCCATGTTTGAACAAATTCTTCAGGGACAGCAAAAGCTGCAAGTGGATTTCAATGGGAATATTGACTCTATGTACACTGATCTGAATGGAAAAATTGTCGCTCTCAATGTATCTCAGAAGAAGCTGGAAACTCAGGTTTCTCAGACAGCAGCAGCTATGAGGAGGCATGAAGGTTTTCTACCAGGAAAAACTGAGAATCCAAGAGCACACGTCAATGTAATCACTGTAAGAAGTGCTGAAGAGGTCATTCTAGTGGTGAAAAAGGGTCTAAATGAGGAAAAATTCGCAGAGATTGAAAATGATTTTGAGCCTGAGATGGCTGTGTTCGTATCCACCACTCGTATCGATCAACACTCACCCTGTATCGATCGATACCAATCTGCAGAAGCGACACAAAACCCAGTATCGATCGACACCAACCTAGTATCGATCGATACTCCTCGCAGACCAACCCAGAAATATCGAAAACGCCAAGGATGACTGAGGAACATGTTTACAAGCCTAAGATACCATACCCCATGCCACCCAGATACCTCAGAGACCCCATTTCTCCAAAGCAGCTGCTTGGCTTTGAGACGATGGTACGAAGGATTCCCCACACACTAACTTTTGAAGAAGCTCTAGAGTACCGCCCTCTGCTGAGTCACTTCCGAGATTACAGAGAAACTCTGGAAGAGATCGAAGTACTCTTTATCAAGATAAGAAGCAAGTAACTACCGCTGAGGCAGTTGACTAAGAGGGAAGACCCATGAATATTCTCAGTTCCATGCTCTATCTCTGGAGTTGAATTCAAAGAGTCTCTCGTTGACTCAGGGGCTAGCGTCAATGTCATGTCAAAGGCAATTGCAGAGAGATTGGGAACTGATATTCGATCTTCCAAGACATCTATCACATTCGTAAACTCTTCCACATCGGTTCCATACGGTACAATCCCTGATTTGATGGTTAAAGTAGGAGACTGTCTGGTTCCCACCGATTTTGAGGTTGTGGAGATGCATGCAAGATCTAGTACGGAGTTGATTCTTGGAAGACTGTTCATGGCTACGGTTGATGCCATTATAGATACACCAAGCAAGAGAATCTCATTCTCGTTTATTGATAAGGAGGTGTACTACAAAGCCATTCCTACTAAAGGAACTCCCACACATATCTCTTGCATCACCATTGTTACAGGAGACACGTTGGTAGTTGATCTTTTGGAAGAGCCTCCTGACGAGCCAACTGTCATAGACCTTCTAGGTAGTCCTTCTGTCATCACCAAGAAAGACGTCAAAACATCTAAGGCAGATAAGAAGGTGAAGAGCAAAGAAGTGAAGGGTGTTGCTTCTATGACTTTAATCCCTCAGAAGTGTGATGGGGATTCGATTGAATATAAGGTGAAGTGCAAAGGAACCTCAAAACCATTCTCTAAGGCTATCGTCATTCGTACTTCGGAGCTGAAAGAGAAAGGAAAGGAGGTTGTGGAGAGCATGTTGAGCAGAACTCTGAAGCTGGAAGTGTCTAGTTGTAGAACTTGCTTGGGAGTAAGTTCTCAATCTTCTCCTGACTGATCACCTGAGCCAGAGTCAAGCTACTGACTTAAAACAAGCACTTGGTGGGAGGCAACCCACTGGTGAGTCTATATATACGTCTTTTATTTTAGTATTTTTCGTTTTTGTGTCTTGTGTTTACGTGTAAATCAGATGAAAAAGGTCCGTGTCGACTGATACCATCACTGGTATCGATCGACACCAGCAGAAACAGACGTTGCATCGACCAATGGTCCTTGTATCAATCGACACCAGAAATGGTATCGTTCGATACCCAAAGCACATGTAAGTTCTCTGATTTTCATGTCTTCACTCAGCTGTTTTGTTTTCTTTCACCGACTCTAGACAAGATAACACTGGGGACAGTGTTGTTTAAGTCTGGCGGAGGTAGTTGCTGACAGCATTTTTGTTTTTCTTAGAATGAAAAAAAAAAAAAAAAAAAACGTTTTATCGAGTCAAAACCTGTTGGAGATTATGATCATATGCTTGAATCTATTGTTCTGATTTTGCTTTCGAGTGACCAGTGTTACATGATCAGTTCTAGATCGACTAATGAAAAATCCAAAGACTGACTAGTTGACTAGAAAACACCCATGTCTCCAGCAGAGTTCTTCTAAAGCCTGAGCCAAATTTTTGCACTTCATCAATGTGGTTAGTGTTCATAGAGCATGATTAATCATTCATATCTGACAAAGGAACCCATGTGTTTAAAGTAATGGTATCTCTCTCCCCTGTTATAAGTTAATAAATAAGAGCATTAAAGATGAAATGACTTTCTTCTGGGTAGAGGGCTAGGAAAATTTCCCGTGATACCACTATTTGTCTACGCCTTTGATACATAGAGAGGGAAGAACAGGGGATTAGGTGGCAAACACCATCAATACTCGCGTTTTGGACCTTGATGTGTATATGCAGATCTAAAAAGATAAAAAGAACATAATGAGAAACAAGTCTGGGGGAGAAAAAATAATACCAAAAAGTTTGTGAATTGGGTAATTCTTTTGTCGTGATATTGTATGGTAAAGAATCTAGAAGGTTCTTGAACATTGGCTCAGCGATGAAACTGGCGATGAGGGCTTTGTTTGAACAATGTTGCGGGATAATGTGTGCAGTCTGAGAAAGCTGCGAATGTCTACGGAGAAGTACATGGTGGTTAGATCAGGAGCTGGTTAGGTAACATTAGGGTGCTTGGGAAAAGGATCTTTGTGATGGTTCATGAACATGTGAGTCTCCGTGTTTTCAAACCTCTTTCTCGTGTTTAGCTTTCTATTTGCTTGAGAGCAAGCAAAGGCTAAGTCTGGGAGTTGATATATCATGATTTTTACCCCTTTTAAACCATGATATAAGTCCGTTTTATAGAGTCTTTCTACTATTTTGTAGTGTTTTAGAGTCTTTAACAGGTTTTAGCACTTTTGGAGCTTTCTGGAGCATTTTGGAGCATAGCTGAAGTTCGTGTAGCTGAGTACCCGATTTGAAGCCTCGGTATCGATCGATACTGACTAGTATCGGTCGATACTCATTGCAGCAGACACGAGTCGCGACTTTTCCAAAGAGTTGAAGAACTGCAAAATTCCCCAAAAGACTTTATTATTTACAAGAAGCCCCAAAACGTGACTTAGGTTATTTATTAGGATTTTACAGCCACTTTGATGGCTATGCTTTATTTTACTTTGGTTTTGTGAGAGAGCTATTGAAGGACATAAGTCTAAAACTATGTTCGTCCGAGAGAAGATTTCGAACCCTCTTGTTACTCTTTCTTATTATCTATTTGGGTATTTATTCGGTCATGTTTAATGCTTCAATTTCCATGTCTGAGTAGATCTCTTGTTAGGTTTAGGGTTCTCATAAGGGATTTCTTTGAATGCTATGTTGATTTATTGTTTAGGGTTCATAATCTGAATTAGTTCTTCGCCTTAGGTTGTTCTCAAAGCTAATTGTGGATTAATCACCTAGAACTTAGATCTTATGTTAATCGATTAGGCACGACAGTGCAATTGAGTAATCTGATAGAACCTAGGGTGAGCAAATTAATTATTCGCAAAGAGATTTGATTTAGTTGATTTGTGAACATATCAAACTCGATATTAAGGCTGATTTATTCTTAGGAATTTGCGAAGAGATTTGGGATTCTGAAGTTTAGATTTAGATAATTCTCGCAACGACAGTTCGTTAATTATACTTTAGTGATTTGAGTTCAAGAACCGTGCGTAACATGTATCCTGATTAGTTAGTTTATCTGCATTCATTGATTTCCTGAGAAATACCATGAACCTATCTTTCTCCCATCGATCTTACAACTCTTTTATTGCCAATTGCTTTTTGTTTCAACTGAATTGCTTAGCTTGATTCTCATCTATATAATCTATTGTGTGTTTCCGTGAGTTATTGTGTTCGACCCCTACATATACTACAACTACTGCTTTAGTACTTTTAGGGTATTAATTTGAGCATATCATCAAGTAGCATACGGATCTTAGGCAAAGCACCGCGGTAGAAGGTGCTACGGAGAGAGGCGTTGCTAAAGCCGTGATGTAGGTATTAAGAAGTGTAGCTTCTAAATCTCTCCCAAGCCTCGTTGAAAGACTCATTGGACCGTTGTGTGAAGCTTGAGATCTCGTTGCGAAGCTTGGTGGTTCGAGCCGGTGAAAAGAATTTGGCAAGAAATACACGTTTGCAATCATCCCACGAGGTGATAGATCCTTGGGGTAAGGTCTTTTCCCATTGGTGAGCCTTGTCACCCAAAGAGAACGGGAAGAGACAAAGTTTGAACCCATCTTCGGAGACCCCATTGATCTTAGTGAGACCACATATCCGGTCAAATTGGTCGATGCGGTCTAAAGGATCCTCCATGGACAAACCATGAAACTTGTTGGCTTGAACCATGTTGATAACCCCCGGTTTCACTTCGAAGTTGTTGTTCTCTATCGGTGGAGCTTGAATCCCTTGCCGGTTTTGGTGAACATTAGCGGCATCACCCTCTCCAACAACGTTTCTAGCTCTTGGTGGATGGTTGGGACGGTTTTGTGGTTGATGGTTTCCATTGCCACCACCTCCTTGGTTGTTCCCATTCCCACCGTTCCTTTGGTGCGGATTGTTCTCATGAACGTTCCCGAGTGGAATATCATGAATATCTTCCATTTCGTTGACAACGTCTTCTCGTACTCTTACTCGGCTTCGTCGTGCTCTTGAACCTCTATCAAGTTGATC
Organism: Eutrema yunnanense; assembly: GCA_002933935.1. Lineage (NCBI taxonomy): Eukaryota > Viridiplantae > Streptophyta > Magnoliopsida > Brassicales > Brassicaceae > Eutrema > Eutrema yunnanense. Next base: position 39,575 of record PKML01043543.1, on the reverse strand, counting down.
AATGTCGTCCCTCGGTTCTACTAGGTTAGTATTGCCACGGGAACGGGTATGCATGCACCTATAGAGAGGAAGAGCAATAAGAAGTAAAGAAGATTAGTAATCTTGGTAGAAAATTAATAAAACTTAAGCTCACTAAGAACCCAAATCTCAATGCTAAAACAAATCCCAATATGGCAACGGCACCAAATTGATACAAGACTTTTTAGTCTCTAGGAGGTATCAATAACTCCAATACGTGTAGTATGAAGGTTATCAATCCATAAAGGGATTTATCCTAATCACTAAGAATGCAAGGAACAATTGCAAGTTAAGCTAAATAAGTGTATTGTGATTAAGTAACTAAATTAAGGCAAATTAGCAACTAAGCAAGATGTAAATCAATAAGCAAAAGCGTATCTAGAGATAGGGTTATCGATATAAGCACTACAAGAAAATGTCGTATAAAGAGCACCACATAAACGCTATTGCTGGATACCATAACGTTATCACAAACGCTCCATCTTTGCCCGTCATAATAGGTCTGGCAGTTTACATAGCGTTTATGTGTTTTGCTACGTTAGTTATTTTTGTAATAGCGTTGATTAATTATGCAATTGTATATTTTATAATAGTGTTTAGTAGATATTATTTTTTTGGTTATTCACAGCATTTTATTATGTCACCATAAATTTTATTATAGCAAATGAATTTTGTAATTGTTACAGAGATTTTATCTGGATTTTTTTGATTAATTTGGATGTCCTATTTATTCCAATTAGTCATGTCAACAAGTTTTGATCATTGCATAGCAATATTCATAAGAAATGAAAGTTATTACCAAATACAAGCTACACGCTTGTTCTAAAAACCAAACCTACAAGTTCTACACAACCAAATCATAAACAACAAGTATCCAACAAGTTCTACTAGTACCCTACACAATCCCATAGAAGACAATGGCTCACTTAAAAACAATTTTTTCATTAGGCCAAGCTACTGTAGAACCAAAAGCATCAGCAATAATCACGATTTCTAAGTTTGGTCTCCACACGCGTGCATCCCGAATCTTGCAGACCTCAACCATTACCTTGCTGGCGTTTGCACCCAATGGAACAAAATGCACTTTGTTTGTTGGATTCTTTGATAGAACTCGGCCTTGTGCAACCTTTTTTCCCGATCCAAAACAATCTAAGAGGAAACAGTTCTTCTTTTCAGAGCTGTTAGTGTTTGAGCTGTTGTTACTAACACTCTACAAATGAAAATGCAGACAAACCATCACAATCCAACTCATCATCACAATCAGAAAACAATCCAATACATCATTTATAATACATAGAAAAGGTGTAGAACTTTACCTTAGGTGATGATTCTTTTGTAGTGGATGGAACTTTAGAAACTGATGGTCCTGCTCATGTTCCTTTACAAACCGATACTTCTTTAGATTCTGATGTTTTTTTATAAACTGCATCCTCCCTTGTCAGTAGATTAACCAATTTCACCTTAGCAATAGGCCATACTATGGTCTCAAACAGTGCATCATCCATGACAGTCATGTCTGCACTTGGTCTCCAGAGGTAAGCCGCTTTGTCAATCACTTTGTCAATCTTCACTGATGCAGCATTCGGACCCAGAGGAATACAATTGACCAACTCTTTTGGGTCAGTTGAAATCAAATATCCCTCAGCAACTACTTTATCATCCGAATTCCAATCAATAATCTGAATCCTATTATCTGATGCGTTTGTAGCCTAATGAGACATGCAACAAACAGAAAACAGGGGCCACTTAACCAATAAGCTTTTATATTGCTACAATTTTTTCGTTAATTATATGAGAGGATAAGAACTTTTTCGAAGAACCAGCAGTCTTGTTTTGAGTTGTGGTTTCGAAATCATCCAGAATTATATTAACGAATGGCCATGCAATTTTGGCTCCCACAGCTTGCCCAAGTGAGGTGATAGTTGGTGTAGGCCTCCAGATCGATGCGTCTTTGTCAGATGCGGAGTTCACAACTACAGCCGTCGCATTAGGACCAAGTGGAATATATCCAATCTTGTAAGATGCATCAACAGAGCATAATTCTCCTTCACCGATAACAACCTCTTCTTCAGAAAACCAATCCAGAAGTTGACATCTAGGTCCTCCATTGCTTATATCAGTGGTAATGCATCTTACAAGATTGGATGTATTACCTCTTGTTTTTGAGAAGCAATATTTTTAACAAAGTTCTTCAAATCTTCAATCTCGCTCACCAATCGTGCTTGATTATCTTCAAGTTTTTGTACGTGTGCGTCTCTGGCCTGTAAGAAGGCTAGCTTCGTAGCGGTAATCCCTCTTCCCATTCCTCTGATTCTTCCATTTCTATCTTTACCTAGAATCTTACTCACTGCATCTTCTTTTATACTCGCATTGGAGGTTGAGCCCATCTCACTATCAAGTGATTTAATTTGTTCCTGATAGATAATTTGGAAACTGTATCAATATATTATAAATTACAAAGTTAAACCAATACAAGAGTTTGATAACTTCTTACAATAGTCTCTTCAAACTCTGGTCTCACAGGTCTTCCATCTGAATGGGTATGTCCAACTACCCAGATCTTGCTTCTAGTAATCTTACTAGGGTCAGAACTCTTCTTCTTCTATAGGTAACAAAGAAACGTAGTTATTAAAACGCATCAGAGTCTCTATCTTTGTGTACAACTAATCATTACCATTTCATGGGCTAGGCGAACCATTCCTTTGTGACTTGTGGTGTGTGGAATCTGATTCTTCCTCAACTCCCTGAATTGGTCACTTCGTTTCTGCAAAGTCACTCAAAGTAGTAAGATAACAATTTTCCATACTGCAAAAATGTATTGTAATGGAAAGATTAAAATAGAAACAACCTTGAAAGTTTGGCTATTCCTACTCTTCACCCACTTCATCCAAGATGAGACATTGTGAATGTTGCTCGGTTTTAAGATTTGTATCTTTTCCTTACCCATTGTAGCACGCACTGTGTTCAAAAGCCTAGACTTAGAAGCCCTCCATATGCACCCCATCTGTTTCTCAACACTTTGCTTCTGCCAATCTTCTGTCAAATTGAACCTCCCCTACGATAATTACACACTGTCATCATAAAAGAAAACTCGAAAAAGCATAAAGTAAAGTACATATAAATCTGCCAAAGTACCTGAATCACCTCCCACATTCGGTCTTTTGTCTGTCCATCAAGGCGCTTCCAATCGTCTAGAAGCACATGTACGTGCTCCCTCACAAGAGGTCCAAGAAAAGAACAAAGTGTCACTGATCCTTTTCCCACAGGTTCACCAAGGCTATTAAATTCAACTTCCATCTTTTCCTCATGGCTTTTAGCCACTTTGCTCATTCTGGTTGGTCCTCTAGTCCTCCTTTTCTTCGTTTCTGGCTGTTGGTTTATGCATTCATCAGCTGTAATATTCATTGTTTCATCTTCGACTGCTTCTTTATGTTCGTCTTCTAGATCTGGTTGCAATTCTACGTCTTCACCTTTTTTCCTTTTCTCCACAATCTTCCTCTTCTTATTCCTCTTGGTTTTCTTCTTCTTCCTCTGATTCAGCTTCTACTGCTTCTTCCTCCATTTTGTCTTCTTCGTCGTGATCATCTTCTTCAATATGAGGTGAAGTCTCTTCTTCACCTTCTTCCACAGCTTTGTCATTGACATCCTCAGGAGAAGTTTCTTCATTTTCCTTAGCCACCCTTCTTGATTTATACATCCTTCTGAATTTGTCCTTTATCGGGAAATATCTAAGAACCTTAGCTGGAATCCCTGTCTTTTCCTCCTTTGAGTGCTTGTCCAGTTCCCATCTTGAAGCACCACATCTAGGGCAGCTTGTCATTTCCTCGTACTGCTTTCGGTATAGAATGCAATCATTCTTGCATGCATGAATGTGCTCGTAGCCAAACCCAAATATCGTCAAGAACCTCTTCATTGCATCTGTTGATGTTGGTAGCTTGTTATCTTCAGGTAGCATGTCATGAATTAACTTCAGAAGTTGATAAAAGTAGTTCTCTGACATCCCACTCTTCACTTTTATACGATAAAGACCCATAATCGCAGTCACTTTGGTGTAGTTAAGGCAGCTTGAGTAGACTAGAGTTTCAGCATCGTTCAATTTTTGTCTAAACTCTGAATCATGTTCACTTTCACCATCATCTTGTTGATCTCCATTGTCACTCCGGGGCTATGAAATGTCATCACCGTCATAGAAAGCAGTTCTAAACAACTCCTACGCTTCAAATTAAGATGTCGGATCATCAGATGTCTTCAAATCCCTTATCTCCCCGTGATTACTCCAACATCTCTGCCTTGTGTACTTCTGATCCATACCCCTAATCACCAGATGATCCAGTATTGTGGCTAGTGGTTGATGACACACATTTCTAAAATCAATACATGGACACAACATGTCTAGAGGATTACCCAACCTCCTTGCTGACCCATACACAAACTATGTTGCTCCTTGTTCATACTCAAGGCTAGTCCTGTAATATAGAAACCAATGGACCAGTCGGGACATAAGCTAGGTTAATCAAACATACGAAAGTTCTATCAAAGACAGAAGATACTCAGTTGTTAATTAGTAAATAAATCAATACCTTGGTAGCCAAACCCAAGACTTGTCCATGTTACACCACTACCACAGCTCCAAAGTCAAATGGATACATACATTTTTGATAATTTGTTTCTTAAATCAGACAGTTTCAAACTCAAATAAAACTTCAAAGACACATACGAGAATATGAAGATCTTGTAAAGTACCTCTAAAAAAGAAAGATCTTGTAAAGAAGAATCTGCAAAATAAACCAAAATCGATTATATTCAAACACAACACAATGGCTTAACATTTAACCGAAATCCCAAACTGAAACGAAAACCCTAAATTTTCACATACCTTAGCTTGAAGCAGACACCCAAATGCGCTTGTAAAACCTGAACAGAAAGCTCTAATTAGTCGAAACAAATATTAAAATCCCTAATTGAAACAAAAACCCTAAATGTTCACATACCTTACCTTTCGAGATAGATCTTCAGCTTACGAAAATTTCCCTGTAAGAACCCAAATTCGTGAAAAGAAATCAGAACTAACCTTTTCGAAACCCTAAATTGATACTCATATCGATTACCCAACTAAGTCTCACCTTCAATCGAAATCAACATAGGCGATAACGCCGAGGAATGCGTAGAATCTTGATCTCGATCCAGGAAAAACAAGAATGAAAGATGTTAAAATCGATATTGAGTTTTCCAGAGAGATGAGAGAGAATGTCTGAGAGAGATAATTTTGCATATACAAAGTAAGAAGAAGTGAAACAATGGAGTCTGTGAGAGGGGGAATTCGAGATTGGAGGGAGAATGAAAAATGAGGCGCTTGTTTTTTTCGCTAAGGACTTAGCCGGGAAATGAAAATTTGGCTCTTGTTTTTTCCGCCTAAACTTAGCACAGTGTTTCCACCTTTGCACGTGCTATTAAAAATAAAGCGTGACTAAGATTATATTCAGACAAACAAAATATAGCGTTTGCATTCCCGAAACGCTATCTTAAAATGAGTGTTATATCAAAGATAGCATAAAAGTTAACAACGCTATCTTGGTATGCTATCTATACGACATTTTCTTGTAGTGAAGAAGTCCCAAGTTCAATTCATGATGTTCAATTACTCAAACAAGCTAATCCCTAGGCATAAGATCCTAAACTTGACTAATTCTCTTTCAAGCAATTAATCACTATGCTAATCACCTAATCCATTAACAAACTCTCATTTGTGGATCATTGATTAGCAAGCATTAAGTTTAAATCAACAAGATCAACCAAAGATACACCCTAGACAACTATTATCATAGGCTAGGAATGTAAATCTCTTGTTTAATTCATCAAGGCATTTTATCAAACACTTGGTGTGCATGAAATGCCTTATGATCTAAACCTACTTTTTCAAGCTAGATTTAGCATTAAGAACACTAAACAATAAATGATATAAGAAGATATAACCCTAAACACCATGAATCAAGCCTAGGAACATCCTAATCTATCCCATCTCTAAAACCTAAAAAACTACTCAAGACCCATTAAGAACCCCTCAAAATCGATTTTGATAGAGGTTGATTCCATAGATAGATGTTGAATAATCAAGCTAGAAAGAAGATAGATAGAAGGGATTGATGGAAACAAATACTAAATTGCATAAACAAGAGAATCTCTCTTACAAATCTTAAGTTCTCTCTCAAAGGTGAGAGTTTTTGACTTAAGAAAAGCTTAGCTTAATAAAATTAGGTTTTTAGAGTATTTATAATAAAAGGAAAAGCAAACCGGGTCAACTCGGAACAAACCGGGTTATGACCCAGACATTTTTTATCGGAATCGATCCCGGCCGGGATGAGTCTGGGATGAGAGGCCTGGATGAGGAGTTTTTTAGCCGAAGCTTGTGTGCCAGCTTGCTTCTAGTCGGGATGATGGGCCGGCATATCTCCTGCCCGAGGAAAGACTGCGTGCCGGCTGAGGGATTTCTTCGTCCCGGGTTGATTCTTGCCGGGACGGTGCTGAGGGAGAAATCGTCGAGATTGCGTGCCGGCTTGCTTTTTCCCAGGACGACGGGTCGGCATATCTCCTGCCCGAGGAGATATCACGTGCCGGCAGAGGGGTTTCTTCGTGCCGGCTAACTTCTAGGTAGGATGGTGCTGAGGAGTTTTAGCCGAGAGATTTGGTCCCGGGGGAAATCAGTCATGGACGAGAGGCCGGTGCTAAGGGAAATCCTCGGGGGAGAAGTATATCAGAGCTTTCACGTTTTCCAATCGTCGCTTCAAGATCCCGAGCTAAGTGCGAACCTTCTCCTAAGTATCCGAAAGCCTCCAAAGTACCTAATAAGGACTCCAAAACATGCAAGACTCTCTAGGACATATCATGAGACACCTAAACTCTAATTTGGACAAAACAATTAAGAAAAAGCTATGAAACCATATGCATATGAGATGAAACTTATGCTAAATGAATGCATGAAAGGGACAAAATATGGGAATATCAAACATCGTGAATTGATCTTGGGACATCTAAACTCGATTACCGTATCCTTAGATTCGCTTATATCTCTTGCATTACATTGGTGTAGTTTGCTATCTCTTTTCCTTTATTTCAGTTGCTAGATTCATTAGCTAAACAACAACATTTTCATGCTTGCTTAACTCAATTAACACTTTGTACTCTTGGTGTTTGGAATTAAACCATTTGGATTCGATACCTCTTATACTACTTGTATATTAAGTAATTGGTCTCAAAGACTTGCAAAAAGTCTACTATCAATTTGGCGTCGTTGCCAATTGGGTTTTAAATTAAACATTAGGATTTAAGTTCTTTTTGATATTAAGTTTTATTCTCCTTTGATTACTAATGTCTTTCACTTTCCATTGCTATCTCTAAACCTATAGGTGCATGCATACGCGATCTCGAGGCAACAACAATCTAGTTGAACCAAGGGACGACATACATCGCTTATACCGAGGGCTTAGAACAAGGGAAGCACGTGTGAGACAACAAGAAGTTGAGAACGACATGGACCACTATGAAAATGTTCCACTTGGGAACATTCATGACAATGTGGACAACCTTCCACATCATCGAAAAGGTTGTAATGGAAACCACCACACACAAGGTGGTAATGGAAACCACCACGCTCAGGGTGGCCAATGAGAGCCCCTAACCATCCCCCAAGGGCTCAAAACGTGGCAGGTGCGGGTGATGCCGCCAATGCCCATCAAAACCGTCAAGGGATCCAAGCTCCACCGGTTGAGAACAACAACTTCGAGGTGAAGCCGGGATTGATCAACATGGTTCAAAGTAACAAATTCCACAGCTTATCTATGGAGGATCCATTGGATCATATCGATCGATTTGATAGGATATGTGGGTTAACCAAGATGAACGGTGTTTCGGAAGACGGTTTCAAGCTAAGACTTTTCCCATTCTCCCTTGGAGAAAAAGCTCATCAATGGGGAAAGAGTCTTCCTCAAGGTTCAATCACGTCTTGGGACGATTGCAAGCGAGCTTTCCGTGCAAAGTTCTTTTCACCTTCAAGGACCGCCAAGTTGAGGAACGAAATCTCGGGGTTCACACAACGCGGAAACGAATCCTTCAATGAAGCTTGGGAACGGTTTAGAAGCTACACCTCTCAATGCCCGCATCATGGCTTCTCCAATGCCTCTCTTTTGAGTACCCTCTATCGCGGTGCTCTACCCAAGATAAGGATGCTCTTAGACACGGCTTCTAATGGGAACTTCTTAGCCAAAGATGTAGACGAAGCAATGGAACTAGTGGAGAACTTGACCCAAAGTGACGGGACCTATGGCGACGATTATGACTGCGCCACAAGGACCACAAGCGACTTTGATGAGAACAAGCGGGCCAAGGACATGAAAATGCTTAATGAAAAATTGGACAAGCAAGCCAATTTGATTGATAAACTCCTAGTGTCTTCTCAAAAGACGGTTAACTTTGTGGATGCTTATGATGAGAATCAAGGTTGCTATCACGAGGAGAACGTGGACATGAACACCCAAGAGGAGGTGAACTACGTGGGGAACCAAGGGAACTACCAAAACCAAGGGAACTACCATAAACAAGGGTTCAACCAAAACTATAGGAACCACCCCAACTTCTCTTACCATAACACAAATGTTGAGAATCCACAAGACCAAGTCTACCCACCAAAACTTAATCAAGCTCAAGGAGTCCCACAAAAGCAATTCCAACCTCAAGGCCAAGCTTCTAACACCAACCAACAAGGTTTTGTCCCAAGAAACCAATTTCAAGGGAACCAAAGGGGATTCCAACCCAAAGCTCCACCCGGTTTTCAAGGCCAACAACAAGGGTTTGCCTCAAGGTCAAGCAACTACGTGATGAGGACATCGAGTCAACGACCCAAGTCATACAAGCACCACTAGTACCAAGTGGACCAGTGACTAGAACCAGGAGCAGAGACATGGAAAAGAAGTTCAACATGTTCATGGACCAGCTCAGACAAGAAGGTTTCTTCAAGACAGACACTAGTCTGCTAAGCCCGTTTGCGAGCAGTTCCGATTCTTTGAAGCAGGATCCACTCATGATCCCAGACGATCCAGAAGGCGATCCACATATGGATATTAAGCTCTTTGAGTCTAGTTTCTAGAACACTAGAGATCAGCCCAAGACTCCATACCATTCGGACCAGAACGTCCAAACACTGAAGACATATCGGCTGGATCCTTTGCTGGCTGATAACACTAAGTGGCGAGTCATCAAGCCCAGGCTCGTGGCCCACTTATCTATGGTTGATTTCACTTCGCCAGAGACGACTTAGGCCCCAAGAAGGTCATTAGTTGGGTTTGTAAGACGTTTGGTGCTCTTTTCCCAACCTTCGTTTTTATCCCACTGGGTTTTGCGAAGATGGGTTTTTACCGAGGCTAAACGGCTTGCAATATTATTGGCCCAATTAATGACCCTCTGCAAGCCTTGAAGACCAAGCACACAAGGCCTCCCTTCTATCTCTCTTAGTCTTTTTAATTCTTTTGTAAACGGGCCTAAATTGTTAAGGACACGTCTTGTTATTTCTTTTTCGATTTATTCCTTTTCTTTTGGGCATGTTTTTTTCTTGAAAAACCCTAAGGCTTTGTCCTTTCTTCCTCACACAGACAATAAGAATTTTCCTTGGTTATTTTCGAGTTTTTGTTCTACACAAAAACGTTTCCTCTCTTTAGATCGTGAGTGAGTCCGATCCTTAGAGAAAACCCTTGAAGTATCAAGAGACTGTCGCCTCTCTTGTGGTTCTCATCGCCCCACCAGCAACATCCATCTTATCCCGTTGACAGAAAAGAGAGAGACCTTAGTCCAGCTTCTTCAACACTTGATCACGTATCATTTTGGTATAAGAGCTTCAAAAAGCTCATGAATCTAAGGTGTAACATTCCCTTATCATCTTTTAATTTTCTGTATTTGTTTTGTTCTTGTCTACGTTGCTAGATTCAAAAAAAAAAATATAGAAGAACCCTAATTCTTTTGTGTCGATTTCTTTGTGTACCTTAGCAAGATTAATCAAAAAAAAAAAAAAAAAAAAACATAGCATTCCCTTAGTATGTCGAAAATTAATTGTTCCTTTTAGGATTGTTAGTCAAAAAAAATTAGAAAAGAACCATACATTAGGATTTTCGATTTTGTTAATTCCTTTTTTTGTTAAGTTAATCAAAAAAAAAAAAAA
>PKML01043543.1:16220-29342 GCA_002933935.1 Eutrema yunnanense | reverse complement strand
TTTTTTTTTTTTTTTTTTTTTTTAGCTCCATTGATACAGTTTGTGAAATTTTTTTGCAAGGAGAAACAATGGAAAACAATGATGTACCGCAAGACCCTAATGCCATTCTCATTCAAACAATCACGGCTATGCAACAACAGCTCCAAAGAGTAGTCCAAAGGCTTGATCATATGGAGCAGCCTCAAGCCAACAACAAGTCTCAACCAAGAGCACAACGACGAGCCAACAACCTAGGCGAAAATCCGGACGATGTTCCGATGGAAGAACAGCCTCAAGTGAGGAGAAGAGGACCGATGCACAACTGTTTTGACGAGGCCGAAGGTGACTTTCGGAGGCACCACTCCACGGACATGAAGCTAAAGGCCCCAACCTTTGCTGGCCGAGTACATCTCGAAGCTTACTTGGAATGGGAGCAACGAATGGAGCATATATTCGCCTACTATGACTACAGCGAGCAAAAGAGGTTAGCCTTAGCCGTTGCTCAACTCACGGACCATGCTCTCTCATGGTGGGAACGTGAGGTTTCTGACCGAAGAAGGAGCCAATCTCCTCAAGTCCTTACATGGCGAGAGATGAGGAAGCTTGTGAAGAAAAGATATGTCCCCGCTTACTATCACCGAGACCTCCAAAAGAAGTTTCAAAAATTAACCCAAGGGACTAGGAGTGTGCAGGAATATTTTGAAGAGTTCGAGCACCTAAGGAACCGTCTAGAGCTTGATGAAGACACTGAGACCTTCATGGCTCAGTTCTTAGACGGACTCAACGAACGGCTAAGTCACAAAGTGGAGAAGCTTCGATACCACGACTTGAAGGACATCTTACACCATGCCATTCAAGCTGAGCAACACTTGAAGAAGAAGTCCAATGCTACTGGAAGGACATGGAGTAACCAAACATGGGACCAGAACCGAGCCAAGATCTAAACTCCAACCAGCTTTCCATCTAAGGCCGCGGAGAAGGGCAAGTGGGTCGAAATCGACCCTAGGTTCACTTCTAAGGCCTCTGAGCCTAATCAAGGTAAGTTTTCTTACCCAAGTACTTCTAGAACTCGTGATATAACATGTTTTAAGTGCAAGGCCAGAGGACACATGGCTAGAGAATGCCCAAATCCCCGAGTTATGATCATGTTGGATTCGGGTGAGTATGAGTCTCAAGATGAGGCCGATGTGCAAATGACCGAAGCAGCCACTGAAGAAGTAGATTGTGAGGCTGAATATGGTGAGTCTCTGGTCATAAGACGAGCCTTGAACCTCACGGTTCATCCTGACGAGACAGCCCAAAGAGACAACATCTTTCAAACAAGATGTTCCATCTGAGGCAAGGTATGTAATTTGGTAATTGATGGAGGGTCGTGTACCAATGTAGCCAGTGACTACATGGTCACTAAGCTCTGTCTAGAACGCGGTAAACACCCTCACCCATATAAGTTAAGATGGTTAAACGATAAGGCTGAATTACGCGTCACGGACCAAGTGCTTGTACCATTCAATGTGGGCAAGTACTCGGATGAAGTTGTGTGTGATGTTGTTCCTATGCAAGCTGGCCATCTTCTTCTTGGTAAACCTTGGCAGTTTGACAAGGATGCCATTCACCATGGCCGAAGTAACATGTATTCGTTTGTGCATGATAAAAAGAAGTATAATTTAACACCTCTTACACCTACTCAAGTACACGAATTACAAGTTAAAATGTTAAAAGAAAAATATGCATCGGCCAGGAACAATTTGTTTATCAAGTCTAGTTATAATTCTAAGGCAATCACTTGCAAGGAACCGGTATTACTAATGATCTTTAAGGAGACTTTAAGTGCATGTTCTAGGGCGTTGGAGCAACAGCTTTCTACTGACGTTACTCAACTCTTTGACCGATTTGCTGATGTGTTTCCTGATGAGATACCATTTGGCTTACCTCCTATAAGAGGAATAGAGCAACATATCGATTTTGTGCCCGGAGCCCCATTACCCAATCGAGCTGCATATCGCGTTAATCCGGACGAAGCCAAGGAACTAGAGAAGCAAGTGAGAGAACTTACGGACAAGGGCTATGTTCATGAGAGCCTTAGTCCATGTGCCGTGCCAGTCCTTTTGGTGCCAAAGAAGGATGGGACGTGGAGGATGTGCGTGAATTATCGATCAAATACCGACATCCGATACCAAGGTTAGATGACATGCTTGATGACCTTTCTGGTTCTAATTTATTTTCCGAGATTGATCTCAAGAGTGGATACCACCAAGTACGAATGAGAGAAGGTGACGAATGGAAGACGGCCTTCAAGATGAAGCAAGGCCTCTACGAATGGCTAGTTATGCCTTTCGGGCTAACTAACTCACCAAGTACCTTCATACGACTCATGAATGAGGTTCTTAGACCCTACATTAGTAAGTTTGTAGTGGTATACTTCGATGATATTCTCATTTATAGTCGAACTCTAGCTGAACATTTATCTCATTTAGAACAAATTCTTAAGACGCTTCAACGAGATGGTCTTTACGCCAACTTGAAGAAGTGCATATTTTGCGCTAATGAGCTTGTGTTTTTAGGCTTTGTTGTGAGTTCACAGGGACTTAGAGTGGACCAGGAGAAGGTCCAAGCCATCCAAGAATGGCCTACGCCAACAACCGTTAGCCAAGTTCGAAGCTTCCACGGCTTGGCTAGCTTTTACCGACGGTTCGTGAAGGACTTCAGCACCCTTGCTGCACCTCTAACTGCCATCATCAAGAAGGACGTGGCATTCAAGTGGGGAGAAGCCCAGGAAGAGGCCTTCAAAGGCCTAAAGGATCGTTTGACTCATGCTCCCGTTTTAACTTTACCTGATTTCTCTAAAACGTTTGAAATTGAGTGTGATGCCTCAGGTTTAGGGATCGGTGCTGTGCTTACTCAAGGAGGCAAACCTGTTGCTTACTTCAGTGAGAAACTTAGAGGAGCCATTGTCAACTATCCTACTTATGACAAGGAGCTCTACGCCTTAGTCCTTGCAATGGAGACGTGGCAGCATTACCTACTATCGAAGGAGTGTGTCATCCACACGGACCATGAGACTTTAAAGCATCTTAGGGGTCAGACTAACCTTAAGCGAGGACATGCTAAGTGGCTGGAGTTTATAGAGACATTCCCCTATGTGATCAAGTACAAGAAAGGAAAAGATAATGTGGTGGCCGATGCCCTATATCGGAGATATGCGCTAATATCGACCATGGAAGCTAAGGTTCTTGGATTTGAAATGATTATTCCATTATATGAATCTGATGTTGATTTTGCAGAGATATACAAGAACCATGGAAAGGGAGCCCACGCCTCTTACTATGTCCATGACGGTTATCTTTTTAAAGATAAACGCCTATGCATTCCGCAATGCTCGTTAAGAGAGCTTATAGCCCGAGAAGCTCATGGAGGAGGCATCATGGGTCATTTCGGCATTGAGAAGACACTTGCCATGCTGAAGGAGCACTTCTTTTGGCCACACCTTAAGAAGTCGGTCGAAACTTTCTGTGCAAGATGTATCACTTGCAAGAAAGCCAAGTCTCGGGTTCACCCGCACAGTTTGTATCTTCCTTTACTGATTCCTACTTTACCATGGATTGATATTTCTATGGACTTTGTGCTAGGTTTGCCTAAGATCAGACACAAGGACTCCATCTTTGTCGTGGTGGATCGATTCTCGAAGATGGCACACTTCATTCCATCTGCCAAGACAAACGATGCTACACAAACCGCGGACCTCTTTTTCAAAGAGATTGTCCGACTACATGGAGTACCTAGGACGATCGTCTCCGATCGTGATACCAAGTTCCTGAGCCACTTTTGGAGAACCCTCTGGAAGAAGCTAGGAACCAAGCTGCTATTCTCCACGACCTGCCATCCACAAACCGATGCCCAAACCGAAGTCGTTAACCGTACACTTGGAACGTTGCTTCGAGCAACAATATGGAGAAATCTTAAAACTTGGCTTGAAGCTCTACCTTTTGTCGAGTTTGCTTATAATAGAGCTGTCCATAGTGCTACTCATTTGTCTCATTTTCAGGTTGCATATGGATTTAATCCACAGACACCCTTGGATCTTAAGCCTCTACCTCAAACGGAGTTCTTAAACCTCGATGGAGCCAAGAAGGTCGCGGACGTGAAAAAGCTACACCAATCGGTCAAAGATCAGCTCGAAAGAACCAATGCCCTACGTGTGAAGAATGCCAACAAGGGCAGGAAGCACGTGTCTTTTGAAGTTGGAGAATGGGTGTGGTTGCACATGAGACCGAAGCGTTTCCCGGACAAACGCAAATCGAAGCTATCGCCTCACGGAGACGGCCCATTCAAAATCTTGGAGAAAATCAATGACAATGCCTACAAGCTCGAGCTCCTAGGTGAGCTTAACGTGTCTGCTACCTTCAATGTTTCTGACTTAGCTCGTTTTGATGCAGGTGATGATGTTTTGGGGTCAAAACCTCATGAAGAGGGAGGGAGTGATGAGGACATCGAGTCAACGACCCAAGTCATACAAGCACCACTAGTACCAAGTGGACCAGTGACTAGAACCAGGAGCATGGACATGGAAAAGAAGTTCAACATGTTCATGGACCAGCTCAGACAAGAAGGTTTCTTTAAGACGGACACTAGTCCGCTAAGCCCGTTTGCGAGCAGTTATTGGGCCGATTCTTTGAAGCAGGATCCACTCATGATCTCGGACAATCCAGAAGGCGATCCACATATGGATTTGAAGCTATTTGAGTCTAGTTTCCAGAAAACTAGAGATCAGCCCAAGACTCCTTACCATTCCGACCAGAACGTCCAAACACTGAAGACATATCGGCTGGATCCTTTGCTGGCCGATAACACTAAATGGCCACTCATCAAGCCCAGGCTCGTGGCCCACTTATCTATGGTCGATTTCACTTCACCAGAGACGACTTAGGCCCAAGGAAGGTCATTAGTTGGGTTTGTATGTCGTTTGGTGCTCTTTTCCCAACCTTCGTTTTTATCCCACTAGGTTTTGCGAAGATAGGTTTTTACCGAGGCTAAATGGCTTGCAATATTATTTGCCCAATTAATGACCCTCTGCAAGCCTTGAAGACCTAGCACACGAGGCCTCCCTTCTATCTCTCTTAGTCTTTTTAATTCTTTTGTAAACGGGCCTAAAATTGTTAAGGACCCGTCTTGTTATTTCTTTTTCGATTTATTCCTTTTTTTTTGGGCGTGTGTTTTTCCTTAAAAATCCTAAGGCTTTGTCCTTTCTTCCTCACGCAGACAATAAGAATTTTCGTTGGTTATTTTCGAGTTTTTGTTTTACACAAAAACGTTTCCTCTCTTTAGATCGTGAGTGAGTCCGATCCTTAGAGAAAACCCTTGAAGTATCAAGAGACGGTCGCCTCTCTTATGGTTCTCATCGCCCCACCAGCAACATCCATCTTATCCCGTTGAGAGAAGAGAGAGACCTTAGTCCAACTTCTTCAACACTTGAGCACGTATCACTACGTCTAAACCGCAAGAGCTTAACTTGAGCTCCATGTTCCAATAATTACTCGAGGAACAAGCGGAGATCAATACGCGGGTAGAATGCTCTTACAACGACCTCAACACGAAGATTGAGGCTTTGAACTCCAAGGTAAAACAAATGGAAACCAAAGGTGTTGCTTCTTCTTCACGACCACAAGGTCAACTTCCGGGCAAATCCGAAGCTAATCCTAAGGAGTATGTAAACGCCATCACCTGAAGGAGTATGTAAACGCCATCACCTGAAGGAGTATGTAAACGCCATCACCTTAAGGAGTAAGTAAACGCCATCACCTTAAAGAGTGGTACAGTCTTGCCTCCAAGAGAGGCTCCTTCTACTCTCAATGAGGATATTGTGAAGCAAAGTGGGGGGGGGGGGGTGGAACTTCAATAAGATGACGATTTTGTTGAAGATGAGGAAGTGAGAGAGCAAGACAAGGTTGAAGAAGTTGAGAAGTTCAAGCCTAGTGTTGTTGTTGCTCAAGAGAAGCCAAAGAAGAATGTGTTCGTCCCTAAGCCATACGTTCCTAAGCTACCTTATCCCAGGCGGTTAAAGGAGCAACTTATGGACAAGTACAACGCCATCTTGGATAGGCAAATGGAGAAGGTAGAACTCACAATGCCTTTGGTTGATGCCTTCTTACTTGTCCCTCAATACGCCAAATTCTTGGAAGATGTTGTGAATGAGAGAGCTAAGGAAATGGAGTCTATGGTCATTCTAACTCACGGGTGTAGCGCTATCATACAAAAGAAGATGGTGCCAAAGAAGCTAGGAGATCCGGGATCATTTACTCTACCTTGTGCACTTGGTACTCTAGCTTTCAACCATTGTTTGTGTGATCTTGGAGCGAGTGTAAGCCTCATGCCGTTTCGGTAGCCAAGAGACTAGGCTTCACATGCTACAAGGCATGCAACATTTCCCTAATATTAGCGGATAGGAGTGTGAGGGTTCCTATTGGTTTGCCTGAGGATCTTCCTATCGTCGTGAAGGATTTCATTGTCCCCACGGATTTTGTGGAACTTGAAATGGATGAAGAACCGAAAGATCCTCTTATCTTTGGTAGGCCATTCCTAGCAACCGCGGGGGCGATACTCGATGTGAGGAAAGGCAAAATAGACCTTCACTTGGGTAAAGGAGAAGTCCTTGAGTTCGATATCAACAAGGTGATGTAGAAACCCACCATAGATGGCCAATGTTTCTACATAGAGACCATGGATGAACTAGCCGACAAATTGCTTGAGGAAATGAGAGTAGAAGACGGTTTGGAAGTGGTCTTGACTAAGGAGCGTGATGATCATGGGTTCTTGAGTAAAGAGAGTCAAGGGTATGAGCTACTCATGGACTTGTACAAGCCGATTGAAAGGGATACGCCATTTGTTGAGTTGGGTGTTCGCGGTACCGAGATTCAAGATGGGTCAAGAGTCGGTACGGTTCAAGACAAGTTTGTTTTAGCCGTTGAAGAGACTAGCAAGGGTAAGTCTAGTCTTGAGGAGGACGATTGGAGCGAACTAAAAGCCCCAAAAGTGAACCTAAAACAACTTCCCACGGGACTAAGGTACGCTTTCCTAGGTCCAAATGAGTCATACCCGGTTATTGTAAATGATAGTTTGAATGAGAATGAACTATCCTCCCTTTTAGTTGAACTTCGGAAGTATAGAAAAGCCATTGGTTATTCTTTGGATGACATCAAGGGTATTTCCTCTACTTTATGCACACATAGAATCAATCTAGAGGATGAATCAAGGACCTCTATTGAACATCAAAGAAGGTTGAATCCTAATTTGAGGGATGTTGTAAAGAGAGAGATTCTTAAGCTTTTAGACGCGGATATTATCTACCCAATATCGGATAGTATTTGGGTTTCACCGGTTCATTGGGTGCCTAAGAAAGGGGGGGATAACGGTTGTTAAGAATGAAAAGATTGAAATAATACCTACTAGGACAATAACCGGGCATAGAATGTGCATTGACTATAGGAAGCTAAATTCATTTACTCGTAAAGATCACTTTCCGTTACCTTTCATAGATCAAATGCTTGAACGTCTAGCTAATCATCCATTTTATTGCTTTCTAGACGGTTATTCGGGTTTCTTTCAAATTCCCATACACCCGAATGACCAAGAGTAAACGACTTTCACATGCCCTTATGGCACCTTCGCATATCGAAGGATGCCATTTATGTTGTGTAATGCACCCACGACATTCCAACGTTGCATGATGTCCATTTTCTCTGATCTTATTGAAGACATGGTAGAAGTCTTTATGGACGATTTCTCCGTGTATGGGTCTTCGTTTGGTGTTTGCTTGTCTAATCTTTGTAGGGTCTTGCAACGATGTGAGGAGGAAAACTTGGTACTCAATTGGGAGAAGTGTCATTTTATGGTGCGTGAGGGCATCGTGCTTGGCCTCAAAATCTCCGAGAAGGGCATAGAGGTAGACAAAGCCAAGATTGAGGTGATGGTTAGCTTGGAGCCGCCTAAGTCGGTCAAGGACATCTGGTCTTTCTTGGGTCATGCGGGGTTCTACCGAAGGTTCATCAAAGACTTCTCGAAAATCACAAGGCTTCTCACAAGGCTACTTTGCAAGGAGGTTGAGTTCGTATTTGATGAGGAGTGTATGGTAGCGTTTCTAGAGATCAAGAAGGCGTTGGTTAGTGCTCCCATTGTACAAGCCACGGATTGGGATCTTCCTTTCGAGATCATGTGTGATGCTAGTGACTACGCGGTTGGAGCGGTCTTGGGTCAAAGGAAGGACAAGAAGACCAATGTCATCTACTATGCAAGTAGGACCTTAGATGACACTCAAGCCCGGTATGCCACAACGGAAAAGGAGTTGCTAGCCGTGGTCTTTTCAATGGAGAAATTTAGGTCTTATGTTGTGGGATCAAAGGTGATTGTCTACACCGATCACGCCGCCCTAAGATACATTCATGCAAAGAAAAACACAAAGCCAAGGCTACTCCGTTGGATCTTGCTTCTACAAGAGTTTGATTTGGAGATAGTAGATAAGAAAGGGATAGAAAATGGAGTGGCAGATCATTTGTCTAGGATGAGGATAGAAGACCTAGTTCCCATTGATGATAAGCTCCCCGAAGAGAGTCTCATGGTTGTGAATGTGTTGAGAAAAGGGATTGAGGCCGTGAATGGTATTGAGGATGCTAATGGGTTGCAAGATGAGAAACTTCCATGGTTCGCGGATCTAGTCAACTATCTAGTGTGTGGGAAGGAACCGCCTTTGGACGGGTACAAGAAGAAGAAGAAGTTCTTCCATGACGAGACAAGATACTATTTGAACGAGCCGTTCTTGTATAATCTATGCTTGGATGGCTTGTATAGAAGATGTGTTGCGGAAGAAGAAGTCCAAGGAATCTTACTCCATTGTCACGGGTTAACCTATTGATATATCATGGTTTTTACCCTGTTTAGACCATGATATAAGTCCTTTTTATAGAGTCTTTTTAGTATTTTGGAGTCTTTTAGAGTCCTTTGCAGGTTATAGCACATTTGGAGGATTATTGGAAGTATTGGAGCTTTCTGGAGCAGTTTGGAGCAGAGCTAAAGATCGTGTTGCTGAGTACCTGTTTTCACGGCCAGTATCGATCGATACCCCCTGGTATCGATCGATACACATCGCAGCAAGACACGACCCGCGAGTTTTCCAAGAGTTAAAGAATTGCAACTTGGTCCAGAAGTCTCTAATAATTACAAGAAGACCCCAAGTCGTATTTTAGGTTATAAATAGGAGTTTTCAGCCATCTGTTTAGGCTACGCTTATTTTATTATGGATTTCTAAGAGAGCTTTTGAGGGAGACAAGTCTGATACTTTGTTCGTCTGAGAGAAGATTTCGAACCCTTGTTACTATTTCTTATCTATTTATTTGAGTATTTATTCAGCCATGTTTATTGATTCAATTACCATGTCTGAGTAGATCACCTGTTAGGTTTAGGGTATTAAATTGAGCATATCAATTTTGGCGCCGTTGCCGGGGACTCAATTTCGCCGTTAGATTTTAGCTAAGAAATTCGTCTAAATCGCCCGAGTATCGATCGATACCCTTGAGTATCGGTCGATACCCGTCGTCAATTTCAGTAACTTACGCTCTTTACTTCTGTTTTCAGGTGCATGCCTAATCGCGAAACCAGAAGCAAAAAGAGCAATCCGCTAGTTGATCTATCACTGGAACAGCTAGCACACGTGGAAAGAACAAACAGGAAAGCACATAAATCAGCTAAGATGAACAACAATCAGCTGGTTCGTGATGCAGCTGGTGCTTATAGAGACCAAGAGGGTCGGTTGTGCAATGAGCAAGGACAACGTCTGGATGGAGAGGGAATCGTCCTGCGCCCTGCTCCTGTTGTCGCTGAGAATGCCGCTGAGAACGCAGGGAATGCTGTGGTTAATCGTGGAAGAACGATTGGTGAGTACAACAGGCCAGAGCAGTTTTTCGCTAATCGGTCAGCGATTCGTCGTCCTGCTTATGAGAGGAATGACTTCGAGCTGAAACCTGCTTACTATACTCTAGTAGGACAGCATCTCTTTCATGGTCTTCCTTATGAACATCTAATGGACCATGTAGAGAAGTTCGAGGACTTGGTCACAAGCATCAAGAGCAATGGAGTGTCCTACGACTACCTCTTCTGCAAGCTATTCCCCTACTCTCTAGGTGGAGATGCTACTTACTGGCTGAGGCAGCTACCTGTTGGATCTCTAACTAATTGGGAGGATACTAAGAGAGCCTTCCTGATTAACTTCTATGATGATGGACGATCTGAAGACCTGAGGAATAAGATCTCCACCTTTTCTCAAGGACCTGCTGAGGCGTTCAAGGCTGCTTGGACAAGATTCAGATCGTACCAAAGAGATTGTCCACATCATGGATATTCTGATGTGCAGTTGCTGGGAATCTTCTTCAGAGGAGTAGATTGGAGGTACCAAATGGGTCTGGACGCTTCCAGCAATGGTAACTTCAACACCAGATATCCTGAGGATGCTATCGTGTTGATAGAGAACTTTGCCTCTAGTAGTAGTACCAAGAGCGCAGATTTCGAGCGCAAGAGGCTGGCTGGTAATCAGGATGGGTCGCAGATCGCTGAAGTTAAGGCTCAGCTGGACTCGATGCATAGTCTTCTGCTGGGAAAGACAACGAAGGCTGTTCATTTTGCTGAAGATGTTGAGGTATTGAATGAGGGTGAAGCAGAGGATGTCAATTACATTGGTGGTTCTGGCTTTGAGGGACAGAGGAACCAATTCAACAACAATCGTAGCTTCAACAACAACTTCCAGCAAGGAGGATTCAACCAGAAGCCAGCCCAGAACAGCAGCTACACTAGGAACTACGGAAGTTCCTCCTACGAACCTGTGCCTGCTAAGACACCAGAGAACAAGATTGAAGCCATGTTCGAGACACTCGTTCAAGGACAGCAGCAGATCACAGTGACTTTCAATGGCAAGATGGACGCCATGTACAAAGATCTGAGTGGAAGGATCGATGCCATTGGTATTGGTCAGAAGAAGCTCGAAACTCAAGTAGCTCAGACTTCAGAGAATTCGAGAAGACAAGAAGGTTTTCTTCTAGGAAAAGGAGAGAACCCAAGGGCACACATCAATGCCATCACATTGAGAAGTGGTAAGGAGGTCACTTCAGGAGTAAGAGTAGACCAAACTGCTGACAATTTCGAGTGGTCTGACGATGAAGACACTGAAATCGCCAAGGCATTGATCGACACTACCCAGCATCGATCGATACCGATCGCGATTCTCAGACAGGAAAACTCAAAATCCCGTGTATCGATTGATACCCCCCCTGTATCGATCGATACCGAGCCTGAAAACGATGCAGAAGTTGAGATTACAAAGGAGAAGGAGAAGGAGAAGGCTAAAGTACTACCAGAGAGAGTCTACATCCCGAGGATACCTTATCCCAGAGCTCTTGGGAAGACTAAGAAGGAGGTAGAGGACGCTAAATGCAAGGCAATTCTGGACAAGCTGGTTGTTGAACTTCCCTTCATCGATGCTATCAAAACTTCTGCAGCCTTCAGAAGATATGTCAAGAAGATGGTGTCCAGCAATGTGAACCTTGAAGACAGTTGTCTGATGATCACTCATGAGTGCAGTGCAATCCTAAACAACAGGATACCAACGAAACTTCCAGATCCAGGGAGTTTTGTCTTGGATTGCACAATCGCTACTGACAGGTTTGAGCGCTCTCTTTGTGACCTTGGCTCAAGTGTCAACCTCATTCCTTACTCGGTTGCTAAGCGAATGGGGATGACAGATTTCACTTCTACGAGGATCTCGCTCATACTCGCTGATCGTTCAGTAAGACTCCCAGAAGGATTGCTCGAAGATGTTCCGATTATGATTGGGAATTGATTAATCCCAACTGATTTCATTGTCTTGGAGTATGATTCGGAATCCAGAGATCCTCTCATCTTGGGGAGACCATTCCTAGCAACATGGAGAAGATGATGAAGAGACCAACCATCGATGGACAGACCTTCTTCGTTGATACCTTCTGTGATATTGCTGAAGAGTACTTCTTAGAGATGCATCCTGAGGACCCGTTGGAGAGGGCATTGGTCTGTTCGGCTGAATCAGAGGTTAAGCCAAACGATGCTGCTGCTGAATACGGAAAGATACTCGATTCAGCACGACCAGTATCGATCGATACCCACCTGGTATCGATCGATACCCTGCGGCCAGAAAGAAGTTTGGCCGAGAGAACTATGCAAGCTGCTGGGCTTGGAGATTGGAGCGAGGAGAACTGATATATCATGGTTTTTACCCCATTTAGGCCATGATATAAGTCCTTTTATAGAGTCTTTTCTAGTGTTTTGTAGTATTTTAGAGTCTTTTACAGGTCATAGCACGTTTGGGGGATTATTGGAAGTATTGGAGCTTTCTGGAGCAGTTGGAGCAGAAGCAGAAGATCGTGTCGCTGAGTACCTGTTTTCACATCTAGTATCGATCGATACCCCCCTGGTATCGATCGATACCCAGCACAGCAGACACGACATCGCGACTTAATGAAGAGTTGAAGAATTGCAACTTGGTCCAGAAGTCTCTGATAATTACGAGAAGACCCCAGATCGTGTTTTAGGTTATAAATACGAGTTTTACAGCCATTGTTTAGGCTATGCCTTTTTATGCTTTATTTCTGTGTTTGATTTTACTTTGGTTTTAGAGAGACAAATCTGATTTTCCTTCAGATCTCTAAACCCTTTTGATTATTCTATTGATGATTTATTCAAACATGTCTTTTGATTCAATTGCCATGTCTGAGTAGATCCACTTCAGGTTTAGGGTTTTCTCATAAAGAATTTCTCTGAATGCTAGGTTAATTATCTGTTTAGGATTCACCATCTGAATTATAGTTCTTCGCTTAGGTTGTGTTCATAGCTAATTCTAGGTTGACGAATCTAGAACTTAGATCTTAGGATAATTGATTAGGCACGACAGTGCCATTAATTACCTGATAGAACCTACGTGAGCAAATTGATTATTCGCAAAGAAATTTGGTTTAATTGATTTGTGAACATATCAAACCTGTTATTAAAGCTGATTTAGACTTTAGGATTCGCAAAGAAATTTGGAATTCCTAGGATTTAGATTTAGATAGTTTTCGCAACGACAGTTGGTTA
>PKML01043540.1:84928-100640 GCA_002933935.1 Eutrema yunnanense | reverse complement strand
ACTCTTACACATTTTTAATATGAATGCTTATTCTTGTGGTGTTTTCGTTCACTGAACATATTAAATTTACATTATAGAACATAGCTTGCACCACTTTGGTAGTAGTTATATGAGTAAGACGATTCACACTTTATTTTTTAGAATGAGACATTTAGCAACGGATTTGCAAGGAAACTCAAGAAATCCGTTGCAAAACCAAGAAATCCGTTGCAAAATCAAGAAATCCGTTGCAAAACTGTTGCTATTCCGTTGCAAAAGGAAAAACCAAAAATTTCCCAAATATGAAACCCAAAATGGCTAACTATATGTTAACAATGATCATTTTAGATGTTATTATTGTTTTCTTTGAAGATTAATGTTTTCTTTGCCCATATTTCATTAGAAAATCCATGCTATGTCAATAATATGGTTTATGATCATAAGAGTGAGTAAGTGTGTATTCACCATAACTCATCCTTACGATGAATGTTTATTTTTGATGTGAATGCTTATTCTTGTGGTGTTCTCTTTCACTGAACATATTAAATTTACATTATAGACCAGAGCTTTCACCACTTAGGTAGTAGTTATATGAGTAAGACGATTCACACTTTATTTTTTAGAATGAGACATTTTGCAACGGATTTGCAAGGAAACTCAAGAAATCCGTTGCAAAACCAAGAAATCCGTTGCAAAATCAAGAAATCCGTTGCAAAACCATTGCTATTCCGTTGCAAAAGGAAAAACCAAAAATTTCCCAAGTATGAAACCCAAAATGGCTAACTATATGTTAGCAAGGATCATTTTAGTTGTTATTATTGTTTTTCTTGAAGATTAATGTTTTCTTTGCCCATATTTCATTAGAAAATCTATGGTGAAGTCAAAAATATGGCTTATGATCATAAGAGTGAGTAAGAGTGTATTCACCATAACTCATCCTTACGATGAATGTTGTACTCTTACACATTTTTGATATGAATGCTTATTCTTGAGATGTTTTCTTTCACTGAACATATTAAATTTACATTGTAGAACATAGCTTGCACCACTTAGGTAGTAGTTATATGCGTGATATATCATGGTTTTTACCTTGTTAGGCCATGATATAAGTCCTTTTATAGAGTCTTTCTAGTATTCTGTAGTCTTTTAGAGTCTTGTACATGTTATAGTAATTGGAGATATTGGAGCTTTCTGGAATATTCTGGAGCGAAGCAGAGATCCGTGTAGCCAAGACACCGAAATCACATGAGTATCGATCGATACACCCCAGTATCGATCGATACATGTCGAGGAAACTGAAGGATCGCGACTTATTGAAGAGTTGAAGAATTGCAGAATTGGCCCAGTAGACTTTTATATTTGGAAGATGGCCCAGAACGTGTTTAGGTTATTTAAATAGGATTTTCAGCCACTTTGTTGGCTACGTTTTATTTTCTGGATTTTGAGAGAGAGCTTTTGAAGGGAGACAGATCTGATTCTTTGTTCGTCTGAGAGAAGATTTCGAACCCTTGTTAGTCTTTTTATTATTCTATTTTGAGTAATTATTCAGTCATGTTTATTGCTTCAATTTCCATGTCTGAGTAGATCACCTGTTAGGTTTGGGGTTTTCTCATAGGGATTTCTTTGAATGCTAGGTTGATTAGTTTTTAAGGGTTCACAATCTGAATTAGTTCTTCACCTTAAGTTGTTCTCAAAGCTAATTCTAGATTGATCACCTAGAACTTAGATCTTAGGATAATTGATTAGGCGCGAGAGTGCGATTAATTACCTGATAGAACTAGGGTGAGCAAATTGATTAATCACAAAGAGATTTGGATTAATTGATTTGTGAACAAATCGAACTTGATATTAAAGCTGATCTAGACTTTAGAATTCGCAAAGAGATTTGGAATTCCTAGGATCTAGATTTAGATAGTTCTCGCAACGAGAGTTGGTTAGCTATTCTTTAATGATTTGAGTTCAAGAACAGCGCATAATCTGAACCCTGTTTAGGTAGTTTAATTGCATTCATTGATTTCCTGAGAATTACCCTGAACCTATCTTCTTCGAATAGAATTTACAACACTTTTATTTGCATTCTTGTTTTCAATTACATCATCTGATTTAGCGTATTTTAGATCTATACAATCTATTGAGTGATAACTGAGTTCTTGTGTTCGACCCCTACGCTTACTGCAACTACTGCTTTAGTATCTTAGGGTATTAATTTGAGCATATCAAATTTGGCGCCGTTGCCGGGGACTCAATTCGCCATTAGATTTTAGCTAAGAAATTCGTCTAAATCGCCCAAGTATCGATCGATACCCTTCAGTATCGGTCGATACCCGTCGTCAATTTCAGTTACTTACGTTCTTTGTTTTTGATTTCAGGTGCATGCCTAATCGTGAAACCAGAAGCAAAAAGAACGCCCCGCTAGTTGATCTATCATTGGAACAACTAGCACAAGTGGAACGCACAAACAGAAAAGCAAAGAAATCAGCTAAGATGAACAACAATCAAGTGGAGTTGGTTCGTGATGCAGCTGGTGCATACAGAGACCAAGAGGGTCAGTTGTGTAATGAGCAAGGACAACGTCTGGATGGAGAGGGGATCGTCGTACCACCTGCTCCTGTTGTCGCTGCGAATGTCGCTGAGAACGCGAGGAACGACGTAGTTAATCGTGGAAGGACGATTGGTGAGTACAACAGGCCTGACCAGTTTTTCGCCAATCGGTCAGCAATTCGTCCTCCTGCGTTTGAGATGAACGATTTTGAGCCGAAGCCTGCCTACTGATGTGGACATCGATCCAAAAGACATTCCAAGCATCATGCCAACAGTCCAAGAAGGGGCCATGACACGTTCTAGGATTAAGCAAATGAGGAATAGATACAAGAAGGCCTTACACACCTATATCAACTCCCTAGAACCCACAGATCCATTGCTGCCTGACCTAAATGTCATATTAGGACACAACAATCTCTTAGAGCCAGTTTTGGCCGAGAGAAATGAGTTAGCCGAGGAAAAACTGACCCAATCAGTTTTAGCCGAGACAGACGGTTTAGCCGAGGGAAATCAGACCACATCAGTTTTAGCCGAGAGACAATCAGTCTTAGCCGATAGAAACAAGATCGCATCAGTTCTAGCCGATAGAAATCTCACCGCATCAGTTTTAGCCGAGAGAGACCTAGCCGAGACAGTTTTAGCCGAGACAAATCCAACTAGCCTAAAAAGCCTCCAAAACGATGGTCTCGCCAAGACAGGTAATTTTCATCGTCCAAACATATATTTTAAGACTAATGGTCCAGTTGTATTGGTCGAAAATAGCCTAGGGACCAAGTCCCTTCACAACACACTCCACTTAGCCGAGACAAGCCAAATGGAGCAAGAAGAGGAAGTTTCAGCTGAGGGAGAGCAAGAATTCGACGATCAAGACTCACCTCACTCAGAAAGCATCAAAGGAAGCCCCTGCAACATAGATCAAGATAAAGACGCACTTTCACCAGGACCATCTTCAAGAAGCATGCAAACGGCTCCTTGGGCGTCTACTCATCAATGTAAGCTTTTCAATTATTCTATTGTGCTTGCAGGTGGTTCCAACATGATCAACGACTAAAGACTTCATCATCTCATCGTCCTTAGTCATTTTTAAGAGTCGCTCATAAAACTTTCCTATTATGGATTAAATGAAACGATGAGCTTTGTCTTGTTTTAGTTTACGGTTTTCTTGTTTTGTTTTAGAACTGCGTGTTGTTTTTCTTTCAAAGTCCTGTTGTTTTGAGTCTTTGTTTCTTTGAGTCGAACCCTAGTAGGTTCAAGCCGACGAGCCCCTTTATAAGGTTCCTTTGCGGCGTTGTAGTTCTTCACCTTTTTGCATATCAATAAAATAACGCAGTTCTTCTTCAAGTCGTAGCTTGAAAACACTTGTTCTTGGCTTTGTTTGTGTGATTCAAACAAGTCTAGATCCTTCACCGTATCAAAGGCTCATCAAATCTTTGTGTCGTGAACTCACTCCATCAACACATCATATCTCAATCCCACACGAGAGGGCGACCGCCTGCGTGTTAGATTACTTCCATCTTCAATCATCAAAGGAGCTATGGAGAGGGCGACCGCCTGCCTTGTTCACCGCATATATCATCTTGACGTGAGAGCCACCACCGGTTCTTACATCACCTACTTTCCTCTCGTGGGACAGCATCTCTTCCATGGTCTCCCTCATGAACATCCGATGGATCATGTGGAGAAGTTCGAGGACTTGGTCACCAGCATTAAGAGCAGTGGAGTGTCATACGACTATCTCTTCTGCAAGCTTTTCCCCTACTCTCTAGGTGGAGAAGCAACTTATTGGCTGAGACAGCTACCTCCTGGATCATTGACTAATTGGGAAGCGACTAAGAAGGCTTTCCTGATTAACTTCTACGATGATGCACGATCTGATGACCTGAGGAACAAAATATCTCAGTTTTCTCAAAGCGTTCAAGGCTGCTTGGACGAGATTCATGTCGTATCAGGGAGACTGTCCACATCACGGGTACTCTGATGTGCAGCTGCTGGGTATCTTCTTCAGAGGTATAGACTGGAGGTATCAGATGGGTTTGGATGCCTCAAGCAATGGAAATTTCAACACCAGATATCCTGAGGACGCTATTGTGTTGATTGAGAACTTTGCTTCTAGCAGTAGCACCAAGAGTGCAGATTTCGAGCGCAAGAAGCTGGCTGGAAATCATGATGGGTCGCAGCTCGCTGAAGTGAAGGCACAGTTGGATTCTATGCACAATCTTCTGCTGGGAAAGACAACAAAGGCCGTTCACTTTGCTGAAGATGTTGAGGTGTTTAACGAAGGTGAAGCAGAAGATGTCAACTACATTGGTGGTTCTGGCTTTCAGGGACAGAGGAACCAATTCAACAACAATCGAAGCTTCAACAACAACTTCCAGCAAGGAGGATTCAACCAGAAACCTGTCCAGAACAGCGGCTACACCATGAACTTCGGGAACTCTTCTTATGAGCATGTGACTGCTAAAACAACAGAGAGCAAGATTGAGGCCATGTTTGAGACACTCGTTGAAGGACAGCAGCATATCACAGTGACCTTCAATGGCAAGATGGACGCCATGTACAAAGATCTGAGTGGAAGGATTGATGCTCTTGGTATTCATCAGAAGAAGTTGGAAACTCAGGTAGCTCAAACCTCAGAGGGTTCAAGAAGACAAGAAGGTTTCCTTCCAGGAAAAAAAGAGAACCCAAGGGCACACATCAATGGCATTACCTTGAGAAATGGTAAGGAGGTCACTTCAGGAGCAAGAATGGATCAGACTGCTGCAGATTTCGAGATATCTGACGATGAAGACTCTGAAATCGCCCCAGCATCAATCGACGCTACCAAGCATCGATCGACACCGCTCAGAATCCTTACACGGGAAAATTCAAAATCCCGTGTATCGATCGATACCCCCCCTGTATCGATCGATACTGAGCCTGCAATCGAGACTGCACCTAAGGTTATGGAGGAGAAACCTAAAGCGGTTGCAGAGAGAGTCTACATACCAAGGATACCATATCCCAGAGCTATTGGGAAGACTAAGAAAGAGATAGAGGACGCTAGATGCAAGGAAATTTTGGACAAGCTGGTTGTTGAACTTCCCTTCATCGATGCTATCAAAACTTCTCCTGCTTTCAAGAGATATGTCAAGAAGATGGTGTCTAGCAATGTGAACCTTGAAGACGGTTGTCTGATGATCACACATGAGTGCAGTGCAATCCTAACCAACAGGATCCCTACAAAACTACCAGACCCAGGGAGCTTTGTCTTGGATTGCACAATCTTTACAGACAGGTTTGAGCGCTCTCTTTGTGACCTTGGCTCGAGTGTCAACCTCATGCCATACTCGGTTGCTAAGAGAATGGGGATGACAGACTTCACTTCCACGAGAATCTCACTGATACTCGTTGATCGCTCAGTTAGACTTCCAGAAGGTTTGCTCGAGGATGTTCCGATTAAGATTGGGAATTGCTTAATCCCAACTGATTTCATTATCCTGGAGTATGATTCGGAACCCAGAGATCCTCTCATCTTGGGAAGGTCATTCCTAGCAACAGCCGGAGCTCTGATTGATTTCAGGAATGGGAAGATAGCTCTTAACATAGGTGAGTTGGTCATGACTTTTAACATGGAGAAGATGATGAAGAGACCAACCATCGATGGACAGACCTTCCTCGTTGATACCTTCTGTGACATTGCTGAGGAGTATTTCCTGGAGATGCATCCTGACGACCCATTGGAGAGGGCATTGGTCTGCTCAGCCGATTCAGAGATCCATTCGAGTGATGTTGCTGCTGAGTATGAGAAGATGCTCGATACAGCACTACCAGTATCGATCGATACTCTGCCCGTATCGATCGATACCCTGCGGCCAGAAAGAGGTTTGGCCGAAAATACTACACAAGCTGCTAGGCTTGGAGATTGGAGCGAGGAGAAAGCTCCTAAAATGGAACTCAAACCACTTCCTGCGAATCTGAGGTATGGTTTTCTTGGTCCGAATTCCACGTTCCCAGTAATCATTAATGCTTCTTTGAACAACGCAGAGGTCACCTTACTGCTGAGTAGGCTGCGCAAGTATCGCAAAGCTCTTGGCTATTCTCTTGATGATATTTCAGGTATCTCACCGGCCCTGTGCATGCATAGGATTCATCTTGAGGACGAGTCAAAGGCTTCAATTGAGCATCAAAGAAGGCTGAATCCGAACCTGAAGGAAGTGGTTAAGAAAGAGGTCATGAAACTCTTGGATGCAGGAGTTATCTATTCCATCTCAGATAGCTCTTGGGTCAGTCCAGTGCACGTTGTCCCTAAGAAAGGAGGGATAACTGTGGTGAAGAATGAGAAGGATGAGATGATTCCTACCAGGACTATCACTGGACACCGGATGTGCATTGACTACAGGAGGTTGAATGCAGCCACAAGGAAAGATCATTTCTCATTGCCATTCATTGACCAGATGTTGGAGAGATTGGCTAGTCATCCCTACTACTGTTTCCTTGATGGATATTCAGGTTTCTTCCAGATCCCTATTCATCCAGATGACCAAGGGAATACCACTTTCACCTGTCCCTATGGCACTTTCGCTTACAGGAGAATGCCATTTGGATTGTGTAACGCTCCAACCACTTTTCAAAGGTGCATGATGTCTATCTTCACAGACATGATTGAAGATTTTATGGAGGTGTTCATGGATGATTTCTCCGTTTACGGACCATCGTTCAAAGACTGTTTGAATAATCTGTGCAAGGTGCTTCAGAGATGTGAGGAGAAACACTTGGTCCTTAACTGGGAAAAGTGTCACTTTATGGTACAGGAAGGCATCGTACTTGGGCAGAAGACTCTGCAGCTGGAATCGAGGTTGACAAGGCCAAGATTCAGGTCATGACAAGTCTCCAACCACCAACTTCTGTGAAGGATATTCGGAGTTTCCTTGGTCATGCTGGTTTCTACAGACGGTTCATCAAGGATTTCTCCAAGCTGGCTCGCCCACTTACCGCTCTGTTATGCAAGGAGATCAAATTTGATTTCACACCTGATTGTCTTGTAGCCTTTGAGGATATCAAAAAGGCTTTGGTGTGTGCTCCTATCGTGCAACCTCCTGATTGGACTTTACCTTTTGAGATAATGTGCGATGCCAGCGACTTTGCTGTTGGGTCAGTTCTGGGTCAGAGAAAAGACAAGAAGCTGCACGTCATCTACTATGCCAGCAGGACACTGGATGATGCTCAAAGGAACTACAGCACCACAGAGAAGGAATTACTCGCAGTTGTCATCTCTTTTGAGAAATTTCGATCCTACCTGATTGGGAGCAAGGTGGTCGTTCATACTGATCATGCTGCTCTCAAGTATCTGATGAACAACAAGGATCTCAAGCCTCGTCTTTGTTGCTGGGTTCTATTGCTTCAAGGATTTGACATCGAGGTTAAGGACAAGAGAGGCATAGAAAACGGAGTAGCTGACCATCTCTCGCGGATGCGGATCGATGCAGACGTCCCTATTGATGATAAACTACCTGAAGAAGCCATTTATTTCGTTGAGACTGGCTTTCAAACGAACCTTGCAGAGAATCAACAATTTTCACGAGTTGCAGGTCCCAGTATCGATCGATACACTCCGAGTATCGATCGATACCCTGGCGATTCCGACCCTATTCTGCTCGTTGATTGTTGTGTAGCTTCTGCAGATCATCTCATCGCTGCAACTGATTATGGTGTTCCTTGGTATGCTGATATTGCCAACTACCTCGCTGCAGACGCAGAGCCAAAGCACCTCACAAAGTACAACAAGAAGAAGTTCATGCGTGACATAAGGAGATTCTTTTGGGATGAACCTTACTTGTACAAGCATTGTTCTGATGGCATCTACAGGAGGTGCATTGCTGAATCAGAAGTGCCTGGTGTCTTATTTCACTGCCATGATTCCGACTACGCTGGCCATTTTGCCACTTTCAAGACAGTGTCCAAGGCTCTTCAAGCAGGCTTCTGGTGGCCTACCATGTTTAAGGATGCTCACGCCATCGTTTCGCAGTGTGATGCTTGTCAGAGGAGAGGGAAGATCAGTAAGCGACATGAGATGCCACAAAATTTCATCCTTGAGGTTAAAGTTTTCGACTGCTGGGGCATTGACTTTATGGGTCCATTTCCATCATCACACAAGAAAAGATACATCCTGGTTGCTGTGGACTACGTGTCCAAATGGGTGGAAGCGATAGCCAGTGAGAGGAATGACTCTGCGGTGGTTCTTAAGCTGTTTAAGACCATCATTTTTCCTCGCTTTGGAGTACCTCAATTGTGATAAGTGATGGTGGCTCTCACTTTATCAACAAGATCTTCGAGAGGTTGCTGAAGAAGTATGGTGTGAACCATCGTGTAGCTACTCCATATCACCCTCAGACGAGTGGGCAGGTTGAGGTCTCCAACAGCCAGATCAAGGAGATTCTGGAGAAGACAGTGAATGCTTATAGGAAGGATTGGTCTACAAAGTTAGATGATCCACTATGGGCCTACAAGACTGCTTTCAAGACACCGCTGGGTACTACACCATTCCACTTGCTGTATGGGAAAGCTTGTCACCTTCCAGTGGAGATTGAGCACAAGGCTGCATGGGCGACGAAGTTGCTGAATTTCGACATCAAGCCTGCTGCTGAGAGGAGATTGATTCAGCTGAACGAGCTGGATGAGATCAGGCACCATGCCTATGAGAACTCGAAGCTGTACAAGGAGAGAACCAAAGCTTATCATGATAAGAAGATCATCTCCAGGCACTTCGAACCGAACGACCAGGTACTTCTGTATAACTCTCGTTTGCAATTGTTTCCTGGTAAACTACGTTCTCGTTGGTCAGGTCCCTTCACGATCAAGGAAGTCAGACCACATGGTGCTGTAGTGCTGATAAATCGAACAGGCGAGGAGTTCACTGTCAATGGACAAAGGGTGAAACACTATTGGGCGAAAGCCGAGATTCCAGACGGACACATAACGTCTCTGGATAATGCACCCCCATCCTGAGTGGAGTTACAGTCAAGCTATTGACGTTAAATGAGCGCTTGGTGGGAGGCAATCCACTGGTGAGTCTGTTTTTGAGTCGTTTTTCTTTTATTTTCGTTCGTTATGTGTTTGTGTCAGGAAGAACAAGGAGCACATCCGAAAACGCCCGTGTATCGATCGATACCCATCTGTATCGATCGATACCCTGCGCGATTGAGAAAGGTTCATGTCGACTTAAGCCTGGTATCGATCGATACCCGGCCGTGTGTCGGTCGATACTCAATGTTCCAGCAAGGTAACTTCTTGTTTCTCCCGATTTTCTTATGTTCTTTTGTTTTCTTTCACTGACTCTAGGCTAGATAACACTGGGGACAGTGTTGTTCAAGTCTGGGGGAAGTGTCTGCTGACATTGTTTTTGTTTTTCTTAGAGTCAGTTGTTTTATCGAGTCAAAATCGTTTTTATTGAGTCAAAACTTGTTGGAGATAATGATCCTGTGCTTGAACCTATTGATGTGATTTTGTTTTTGAGTGCACAATGTTACAGGATCAGTTCTAGATCGACTAATGAAAAATCCAAAGACTGACCAGTTGACTAGAAAACATCCATGTCTCCAGCAGAGTTCTTTTGAAGCCTGAGCCAAATTTTTGCACTTCATCAATGTGGTTAGTGTTCATAGAG
This sequence comes from Eutrema yunnanense, assembly GCA_002933935.1. Lineage (NCBI taxonomy): Eukaryota > Viridiplantae > Streptophyta > Magnoliopsida > Brassicales > Brassicaceae > Eutrema > Eutrema yunnanense. The sequence goes on along the minus strand of PKML01043540.1, from coordinate 90,478 downwards.
CTTGATTCATCATTCATATCTGATATCTCTCTCCCCTGTTATAAGTTGATAAATAAGAGCATAAAAGATGAAATGATTTTCTTCTGAGTAGAGGGCTAGGAAAATTTCCAAGGATCCCATTATTCTACTCAAGAGGGAATGATCACACAAATGATTGGAAGCGAGGCTAGGATTTTCCTATGATGCCATTATTCGCCTACATCCTTTGATACATTGAGAGGGAAGAACCGGGGATTCGGTGGCAAACACCATCAATACTCGCGTTTCAAACCTTGATATGTATATGCAAGATCTAAAAAAAGAAGAGAACATAATTAGAAATAAGTATGGGGGAGAGAAAGTGATACAAAAAGTGTGAAAAAGGGTGGTTCCTTGTCATGATATCGTTTGGTAAAGAATCTAGAAGGTTCTTGAACATTAGCTGCAGCGATGAAACTGGCGATGAGGGCTTTACTTGAACAATGCTGTAAGCTAATGTGTGGAGTCTGGGAAAGCTGCGAATGTCTACGGAGAAGTACATGGTGGTTAGATCAAAAGCTGATTTGGTGACATTTGGATACTTGGGAAAAAGGTCATTTCGATGGTTCATGAACAGGAGAGTCTCCGCGTTTTCAAACCTCTTTCTCTGGTTTAGTTTTCTATTTGCTTGAGGGCAAACAAAGGCTAAGTCTGGGGAAGTTGATATATCATGGTTTTTACCTTGTTTAGGCCATGATATAAGTCCTTTTTATAGAGTCTTTCTAATATTATGTAGTCTTTTAGAGTCTTTTACAGGTTATAGCACGTTTGGAGCATAATTGGAGATATTGGAGCTTTCAGGAACATTCTGGAGCGAAGCAGAGGTCCGTGTAGCCAAGACACCGAAATCGCATGAGTATCGATCGATACACCCTAGTATCGATCGATACCCGTCGAGGAAACAGAATGATCGCGACTTATTGAAGAGTTGAAGAATTGCAGAATTGGCCCAGAAGACTTTTATATTTGCAAGATGGCCCAGAACGTGTTTAGGTTATTTAAGTAGGATTTTCAGCCACTTTGTTGGCTACGTTTTATTTTCTGGATTTTGAGAGAGAGCTTTTGAAGGGAGACATATCTGATTCTTTTTTGCTGAGAGAAGATTTCGAACCCTTGTTACTCTTTTTATTATTCTATTTTGAGTAATTATTCAGTCATGTTTATTGCTTCAATTTCCATGTCTGAGTAGATCACCTGTTAGGTTAGGGGTTTTCTCATAGGGATTTCTTTGAATGCTAGGTTGATTAGTTTTTAAGGGTTCACAATCTGAATTAGTTCTTCACCTTAAGTTGTTCTCAAAGCTAATTCTAGATTGATCACCTAGAACTTAGATCTTAGGATAATTGATTAGGCGCGAGAGTGCGATTAATTACCTGATAGAACTAGGGTGAGCAAATTGATTAATCACAAAGAGATTTGGATTAATTGATTTGTGAACAAATCGAACTTGATAGTAAAGCTGATCTAGACTTTAGGATTCGCAAAGAGATTTGGAATTCCTAGGATCTAGATTTAGATAGTTCTCGCAACGAGAGTTGGTTAGCTATATTTTACTGATTTGAGTTCAAGAACAGCGCATAATCTGAACCCTGTTTAGCTAGTTTAATTGCATTCACTGATTTCCTGAGAATTACCCTGAACCTATCTTCTTCCAATCGAATTTACAACACTTTTATTTGCATTCTTGTTTTCAATTACATCATCTAATTTAGCGTATTTTAGATCTATACAATCTATTGAGTGATAACTGAGTTCTTGTGTTCGACCCCTACGCTTACTGCAACTACTGCTTTAGTATCTTAGGGTATTAATTTGAGCATATCAATGCGTAAGACGATTCACACTTTATTTTTTAGAATGAGACATTTAGCAACGGCTTTGCAAGGAAACTCAAGAAATCCGTTGCAAAATCAAGAAATCCGTTGTAAAATCAAGAAATCCGTTGCAAATCCGTTGCTATTCCGTTGCAAAAGGAAAAACCAAAAATTTCCCAAGTATGAAACCCAAAATGGCTAACTATATGTTAACAATGATCATTTTAGATGTTAGTATTGTGTTCTTTGAAGATTAATGTTTTCTTTGCCCATATTTCATTAGAAAATCCATGATATGTCAAAAATATGGCTTATGATCATAAGAGTGAGTAAGTGTGTATTCACCATAACTCATCCTTACGATGAATGTTCTACTCGTACACATTTTTGATATGAATGCTTATTCTTGTGGTGTTTTCTTTCACTGAACATATTAAATTTACATTGTAAAACATAGCTTGCATCACTTAGGTAGTAGTTATATGAGTAAGACGATTCACACTTTATTTTTTGGAATGAGACATTTAGCAACGAATTTGCATTTAGCGACGAATTTGCAAGGAAACTTATGAAATCCGTTGCAAAACCAAGAAATCCGTTGCTATTCCGTTGCAAAAGGAAAACCAAAAATTTCCCACGTACGAAACCAAAAATGGCTAACTATATGTTAACAATGATCATTTTAGTTGTTATTATTGTTTTCCTTGAAGATTAATGTTTTCTTTGCCTATATTTCATTAGAAAATCAAGCAATCCGTTGCAAAACCAAGAAATCCGTTGCAAAACTAAAGAAATCTGTTGCAAAACTAAAGAAATCCGTTGCAAAACCAAGCAATCCTTTGCAAAATCAAGAAATCTGTTGCAAAACCAAGAAATATGTTGCAAAACCTTAACTGTATAATTATATACTGATTTGCAACGGATTTGGAATATACTCACCTATTTAAAAGCCCACGTTTAAATCATTCCCACCTACCAAATATTTGTAACGGAAGCTTGTTGTAAACTTTTGCAACGAATATCCGTTGCAAAATATGTAACGTTTTGCAATGATATCCGTTGCAAACTTTTGCAATGAATATCCGTTGCAAAATATGTAACCTTTTGCAATGATATATGTTGCAAACTTTTGCAACATATTCCCGTTGCAAAATTTGGAAACGGTTTGCAACGAACATTGTTGCAAAAAATGTACCGTTGCTAAACCATTACAAATCTGTTGCAAAATTGCGACGATTTAGCAACTGATTATTTTTGAGAAATTGCAACGGAATTGTTTTTGCAATGGAGTTGCAATGTATTATGTTGCAAATATTTGTTACGAAATATTCCGTTGCAAATTTGCTACTTTCTTGTAGTGACATGCCCTATATGCCTGCCTTTGAAGCAACACCTCAAACAGGCCCAATGCCTGAGAAGCCAAGAACACATAACATAACCCGAGAGAGATTGATTGATTTCAACCACTTCGTGATGTCAATACCGATGCATATCTCTTTCGAAGAAGTTTGGGAATGAGGCCGTCTACAAGAATTCTTCCGTTACAACATGGAGAGCAAGAAGGTCATTCGCACTTACTTCAAAAGGGCAACACACCCATTAACGCCTTATGCCGCTTCCCATGGTATCCGAATCTACCATCCCGAGAAGTACCGAGAGTACCCGAACAAGATAAGCCGAGAGAAGTTAGAGGAATTCAAATACGTGGTCCATAATCTACCTAGAGGTACTACTTTTGCTAGAGCTTACATGGATCAGATGATTGGTCATTTCTTTTGTGAACGCAAGGAGTCCATAACGAAGATAGAAGATCTTTTCGACAATGCCATGAACGGAAAACCCGTTAGGAGTCTCCACAAAATCGAAGAACAAGGTCAGTTCCTTATCACTTGTAGCATCCGTGGAGTTGAATTTAAGAACGTTCTTTGTGATTCTGGAGCTTGTTGGAGCATGATGTGGACATCAGAACCATGAAAGCTCATGGAACTACTACCATCTCATAAAGAGACTGCACTGTGCGTACGTCAGGCTTAGATCCTGATCCTATTGGCGACAGCATGACCTTTATTGTTGTTGGGACAGTTACTCCTAAGCTACCAATTGAGGGATCACACTTTCAGCGACAAAGTGACTATAACCAGCACTTTGGTCAAATCCCTCAACCCCAATTCATGAAAATCGAAGATGAAGACATTTCCCCCAAAACCGAGGGAAATCTTACCGGAGTTTAACCGAGGAAATCGTGCATCAAATCAACCTAGGGAAACCATTTCTCTCAACCAACCAACCATTCTAAAGACCCTGGTCAAGTCCCTCAGTTGCACTTCAACCGATTCTAAAACCCCCAATTGCAAGCAAAGCCACCCGAGAAGACCCATGTGCCTTGTTCAGTCCAAATGGAAACCAAGATCAACTGGTCCTGCTCAAAAGCCACTTGTGTTACATTCTTAGCTCACCCAGAGCACGTCTCGAAGTGTAATCAATTCAACCGGTGTTCAGAAGAAGGAGTTATTGAATTTACAGGTGATTCCCAACTTACCCGATTTGGACATATACACACTAATTGGAGGTTTACGACCAAACCAGAAGGATTTAAGCTACAAAAAAACTTGTTCTGGAATCTTAATCCATCAGAGGAAAACCGAGAATTGGATTCATCTCAAAATCGGTTCAGACTTGGAAGTTATTGATTTTACAAATCAGTGGATCTGTTTCGAACCCAATTCCGCGACAAGGCCAAAGATCGGGCTACACAGCCCAACTCAGCAACGATCTCGACCCAAAACCAATTGGAGAATATTAGTGGATCTCTTATGGATACATAAAAACAAAGATCCGACAAAATACCCATTGGATCCACAAGTTACACCCAAATTGCTGAAACGGGTCAGCTTGGTGCCATATAAGGAAAGTCACCCTTTCACTTGTTTATATGGAACGCCAAACTTTACTTGGAAGCTTGGTGATCATCTAGAAGCTATTATACACGTCCCAAGGTGCACCAAACCTCACTTGATCAGGAGGATAAAGTTCGAGCTCCACTTGCCTTATTTAGAGTCTCGCGGCTTTAATATCCAACAACTCTTTCCTCATCAAGACTGTTGCAATTTGGACGACTTCAACACCTTCCAGAAGGTCCCTAAGACGCACCATTATCTCCCAAAGTTGTCCAGATACAAGCGCTTCATCAGCTTTCCAAATTTGGTCGAGATTTGGTCATTAAGAGCCTAACGGCTAGTTTTTGATTATTTGCGCAAGTCTTTAGATTTTTAGATCTTTATTTTCATGTAAGAGCAGTATATAAGCCCCTCTTACTCCATTGTAATCATGCACCTTTCAATAAAATTAAATCTAAGTATTTTCGTTTTTTCTACAAAGTGTGTTCTTTGTGAGAATTGTCTTTTCTTTTGAATATAAGTGTGCGATTCACTTCTATTCTTTAGAAGCCACAAATTAAGTTGTTTGTGTGTTTCAAATAACTTGTTCGTCCACCGATTGAGAGAGTCAATAAAACCACCATCACCATCATCCCCCACTTCCGCATCAAAGCTAGTAAACTCTTGATAATCACGTGTCCGTAAGTTTGGTGGATTCCAATCTTACATCATCTGGTATCAGAGCTTTAAAAGCTCATATCCCTAAGGTGAACTCGTTCCCTTACCTATCTTTTTACTTGTTCATTTGACTTTTTATGTTTTGTCGATTTTATACCAAAAAT
>PKML01043540.1:64223-84500 GCA_002933935.1 Eutrema yunnanense | reverse complement strand
AGGACAAAAACCATCGTTTTTGAAATTTGCCATTTATTTCTTTCCTATTCATCCTTCATACGATTTGATTCACTTTTCCTTGTCTTCTTTGTCTTTGCAAGGAGAACCCTAAGACATAGCAGCCGCCATGGATTCAAGTGAAGGAGAAGATGAGCACCTCGACTTCAATGGAGATGAGTATGAAGAGTCGAGCCAAGGATGGTCCGACCAAGAAGAAGATTATGAGTCTCCGCCATGGCCAGGAGATGGCTACGCGAGCTCTGGTTTTGAAGGCGAGACAGATGGTGAAGGAGTTGATCCTGAACCACCAGATCGCTATTCGTACCAAGCTTAGCCACACCAGCACGTGCCTGACACAACAACATCAACTTGGAACCAGCCACGTTTACAATTTTATGAGGATTCTTATGGAGATGAAGCCGATGAAGAAACATATGTCAAATCATATGTGAAGTACAAACAACAAGCACGACCAGAGAAGCTTCAATACATCATGGCGCCGTGTCCAACACGATCCAATGCCATCTCAGCCGCGACAATAGAACCAACCCGAGAGAGAAGACATCAATTCGACTCTCTTATATTTTCAGGTCGTAGCAAGGAACACGAAGACTATCTTAGATGGGAGAGCAACATGAAAAATTGGCTGCGTGCAAATAGCATCCCCAAGGAGGAGAATCTGTCCTACGCAGTAGATGTCCTTGTTGGAGATGCGTACAAATGGTGGTTAAAGGAGAACAAAAACACCTTCTACAAGAAACTGATGCTTGATTTGGGAGATCTAAAAGCAAGGATGTATCGGGAGTTTGTGAGGAAATATAAAACTTGCAGCAACATCTCACCGATGGAAATCCAACACTACACCACCCCAAGGAGAGTGGCTTCCACACCACCGTCACACACCAGGCAGCCTGAGCAACGCAACCACCAGAAGTATCAACAAGTTGCAACTCAAAAATTACCAACTCCAACGCTTGCACCGCGAGAAACACAAATCTGTAAGACCTCTAACTCTTTTAAATTCAATGAAACAATTTGCTATAGATGCCATAAGAGAGGTCACTATGCTTCTGTATGCCCTGAGAGACAAGAAATTAACGTTACCTGATATTCCCATATTTTGTCTATTCTATGCATTCATTTAGCTTAGATTTTATCTCATACACATATAATTTCATAACATCTCTTATTGGTTTTGTCCCATTTAGAGTTTAGAGCTCTCATGCTATGTCCTAGAGAGTCTTGCATGTTTTGGAGTCATTTCTAGGTACTTTGGAGGCTTTCAGACACTTTGGAGGAGTTCACACTTAGCTCGGTGATGAGGACATCGAGTCAACGACCCAAGTCATACAAGCACCACTAGTACCAAGTGGACCAGTGACTAGAACCAGGAGCAGGGACATGGAAAAGAAGTTCAACATGTTCATGAACCAGCTCAGACAAGAAGGTTTCTTCAAGACGGACACTAGTCCGCTAAGCCCGTTTTCGAGCAGTTATTGGGCCGATTCTTTGAAGCAGGATCCACTCATGATCCCGGACGATCCAGAAGGCGATCCACATATGGATTTGAAGCTCTTTGAGTCTAGTTTCCATAACACTAGAGATCAGCCCAAGACTCCTTACCATTCGGACCAGAACATCCAAACACTGAAGACATATCGGCTGGATCCTTTGCTGGCCGATAACACTAAGTGGCCACTCATCAAGCCCAGGCTCGTGGCTCACTTATCTATGGTCCATTTCACTTCACCAGAGACGACTTAGGCCCAAGGAAGGTCATTAGTTGGGTTTGTAAGTCATTTGGTGCTCTTTTCCCAACCTTCGTTTTTATCCCACTGGGTTTTGCGAAGATGGGTTTTTACCGAGGCTAAATGGCTTGCAATATTATTGGCCCAATTAATGACCCTCTGCAAGCCTTGGAGACCAAGCACACGAGGCCCCCTTTCTATCTCTATTAGTCCTTTTAATTCTTTTGTAAACGGGCCTAAATTGTTAAGAACCCGTCTTGTTATTTCCTTTTCGATTTATTCCTTTTCTTTTGGGCGTGTGTTTCCTTTAAAAACCCTAAGGCTTTGTCCATTCTTTCTCACGCAGACAATAAGAATTTTCTTGGTTATTTTCGAGTTTTTGTTCTACACAAAAACGTTTCCTCTCTTTAGATCGTGAGTGAGTCCGATCCTTAGGGAAAACCCTTGAAGTATCAAGAGACCGTCGCCTCTCTTGTGGTTCTCATCGCCCCACCAGCAACCTCCATCTTATCCCGTTGACAGAAGAGAGAGACCTTAGTCCAGCTTCTTCAACACTTGAGCACGTATCACTCGGGGTCTTGAGGCAACGGTTATAAGCATGAGAGCTTGGAAAGATCCTACGCCGGCTGTGCATACCGGCCCCATCTCCCCCGGCCCCGAGAAACTTCCCGCTCGACGATTTCTCTCACACCTGCCCGGCATGAAAAAAACCTCTTGGCCGGTATCCGACTTTAGCCGAGGCAGGGGATTTACAGGCTGAATGTACCGGCTTCGGACGGCCTGGCGCCAAGAAGCATCCTCCCCGAGAAGACTTTCGCACCGGCCCGGCCCAGCACGCTTCCCACGTCCAGTACATCGTGAATACCCGAGCAAGGGATTTGCCGGACGCATATACCGGTTCCAAACATCCCAGCTTGGAGCTTTTCATCGAGAACCCCTACACCGCCCAAAGACGCAGAGGCACGTACTGGCCCAGTGTCCGATCTTCACGGGACTTGAACTTTACCGGCATTGCATCCCGGCTTCAATCCGGCCGGCATCCTTTTCTCACGACATTACTCTCCATACCGGCCCCATATACCGGACCCATTTTGGCCGGTATGGAAAGTGCGACCCAAGACTTGACCGGGTCAATACCCGGTTTGTTCCGGGTTGACCCAGTCGCCCACTTTTTATTTTAAATACTCTAAAACCTAATTTTATTCATTATGTTTTTTTGTAAGTCTAAAACACTTACCTTTGAGAGAGAGCTTGAGATTTGTAAGAGGATTTATTGAATTTACAAATCGGGTGATTCCGAACTTACCCGATTTGGATATATACGAACTAATTGGAGGTTTCCGACCAAACCAGGAGGAGTTAAGCTACAAACCAACTTGTTCTGGAATCCTAATCCATCAGAGGAAAACCGAGAGTTGGATTCATCTCAAAAGCGGTTCAGACTTGGAAGTTATTGATTTTACAAATCAATGGACCTGCTTCGAACCCAATTCCGTGACAAGGCCAAAGATCATGCTACACAGCCCAACTCAGCAACGATCTAGACCCAAAAAATTTTGGAGAATATTAGTGGATCTCTTATGGATCCAGCAAGCCAAAGACCTGACAAAATGCCCATCGAATCCACAAGTTACACCCAAATTACTGAAACGGGTCAGCTTGGTGCCATATAAGGAAAGTCACCATTTCACTTGTTTATATGGAACGCCACACTTTACTTGGGAGCTTGTAGATCATTTAGAAGCTATTATACACGTCCCAAGGTGCACCAAACCTCACTTGATCAGGAGGATCAAGTTCGAGCTCCACTTGCCTTATTTAGAGTCTTGCGGCTTTAATATCCAACGGCTCTTTCCTCATCAAGGCTGTTGCATTTTGGACGACTTCAACACCTTCCGGAAGGTCCCTAAGAGGCACCATTATCTCCCAAAGTTGTCCAGATACAAGCGCTTCATCAGCTTTCCACATTTGGTCGAGATTTGGTCATTAATAGCCTAACGGCTAGTTTTTGATAATTTGCGCAAGTCTTTAGGTCTTTATTTTCGTGTAAGAGCAGTATATAAGCCCCTCTTAGTCCATTGTAATCATGCACCTTTCAATCAAATTAAATCTAAGTATTTTCGTTTTTTCTACAAAGTGTGTTCTTTGTGAGAATTGTCTTTTCTTTTGAATATAAGTGTGCGATTCACTTCTATTCTTTAGAAGCCACGAATTAAGTTGTTTGTGTGATTCAAATAACTTGTTCATCCACCGATTGAGAGAGTCAATAATCCACAGATTGAGAGAGTCAATCAAACCACCACCTTCCATCTCACCATCATCCCCCACTTCCGCATCAAAGCTAGTAAACTCTTGATAATCACGTGTCCGTAAGTTTGGTGGATTCCAATCTTACATCAGAGCATCATGTAAAAATCGACCGCAAAGCGCATCGGTATTAAGCACATACACCATACCCGGACAAAAATCAGCATGGCTGAAGAGACTTGTACCACACCAAAAGGTATTGCCCGAGACATGCAAATAAGAATCAGAGATTGCATAGCCCCCGTCGATTTTTACATCGGCCAAACAACGAAGAAAGATGCAACACCGATAATTCTAGGATGGCCGTTCTTATCAACCGTTGGAGCCATCATGGATTGGCCAAATCAACGTGTTTCATTCGCTAACAACATCGACAAATACGTGTTCTACACTGCCATACCACTCAAAAAAGAGAAAAAGACGTTATAGCACGATAGATCCCGAACTTTATCCCGATCCACGAACAAGCGATGATTCACATGACGAGGAAACCAAACAAAGACTTGTCGTAAGACAGTGTCTTTCTAAGACTAGATATATCGAAGTATCACATAAACGTGGGTAAACCCCAAAATTTTCCCAAATACATAAACCCTAGAAATTTGAAAATTTCTCAAAATCTCATCAATCAAAACAGTAAGGTGGTAGAATTCATTCCCCAACAGCCTAGTAAGGTCTAAGAACACAAGATATTGACTCATGGATTCACGAATCAAAGCAACAAACGTTAGGCGATTTTCCCTTCCAAAATTGCGACTGTAAATAAGGATTTCGGGGTTCATACCTTTGCTAATCCCAGAAACTGGGTTGGGGGTTTTGTATGGCACAAAAATCAATGGATCTAGATACCAAAATCGTTCAAATCCGTGAAGAATCGAAGAAGTTATGAAGGATTGAAAATTTTGGGGTATGGGAAAACAAAATTGCATCGATCGATTTGCAAATCGGGGAAGAAGAAGAAGATAAATTGGAATTTCAGTTTAATTTGAGTGAAATAAACTGGTTTTGGAAACCGAAAACTTACCTGGGTCGGCCATCGATCGATGCAAGGGTTGCATCGATCGATTTCCTCAGCTCCGAACCCTTGGCATAGATCGATGCACACCTTGCATCGATCAATTTTCGTCCTTCGGACTCTTCTGCATCGATCGATTGCAACCCCATTTTGTTTTTTTTAGGTTTAGAATAAGGAACATCAATCTAAAAAGAACAAAATGTATTAACTTACCGGTGGGTTGCCTCCCACCAAGCGGTTGTTTTAAGTAGTTAGCTCGACTCCTTTTGTGTTCTAGGTGGATGATAGATATAAGGGGCTCATATTTCCCTTAGCACGCTTTGACTTCTTCCTGCGGTTCTCTGTGTCTTCGTCCCCACTTAAGCAATCGTCAAAGGTGTTCTTTACTTCGCAACCTCCTTTGCCTTTGATCGTGTAACGAATGTGTTTAGAGGTGAAACCGGGAGGTGCTTCTAGGTAGAAGGTTTCTTTGTCAATGTTTGCCAGACACATTCTCCTATTTGGCCAATCCATAATGGCTCCTGCTGTCGCTAAGAATGGTCTTTCAAGAAGTAAATGTTCATTCTTCATACCACGTACTCTTGCTACTTGAAAATCGACCAAGACGATGCAATTCCCAAAATTGAGGGGGATGTTTTCGATCATGCCAACCGTGGTGGTGGTTGAACCATCTGCAAGTTTGATTCTCATCCTTGAAGGCTGCATGATGTTAATTTTCAATCGCCTTGCATCTGATTCTGACATAAGGTTTATAGCGGCTCCTGAATCACATAGAGCATTGTTGATGTAGGAGCCAAAGATCTCACATGGTACGACGAAGCAGCCTGGTTCTTCGAGCTTATAAAAGGTTCTGGGTCTAGACAGTGTTTTCCTAGCTTCGTTAAACAAGTCTTCGATCTCATACTTATCTTCCTTGCTATACCAAAAGAGCCTCTTCATTTATGGGTATGTCTCCCAGGCTTGGGTAAACGAGATATGAAGTAGAATTTTATTGAACGAGTTTCCCAATCTTCGCGTCCAAGAGGTCGTTCTCGGCTTGCCAATGGGGTCCCTTCGCGTGGCATTTTGGCTCTGATCCTCGTGGTATGTCTTGCCATCATGCCTTGATGATCCACCCTTGATTCAGAGGTGTTATATGTATCCCTTGGCGCTATTGGAGAAATCTCCTCTTCGCCTAAAGATTTTAGAACATGAACGGTGTCCACTGAATCTTATCCAAGGTGAAGGTTGATGGTGTCTTCCACATCGGATAAACGCTTTTGGAGCGTCTTCAGTTCCTCATAGAGATCAGAAGAGATGTCTCCGAGTCCCATGGTCTTGCCAAGGATATCACTATGCCTTGCATCCATGTCGAAACGGATCTTTCGGAGTGTTTCCCCTGCCTGCCTTTGCCCGTCGCAAAGGATATGAACAATCGAATTAGTTTCTCTTCCTTCCTTGCCAATCTCTTTCATCTCTCTCTCAACCTTGTGTGTTCTGTTTGCAATGGTACTGAGATTCGTGGCCGTAGTCGAGAGGCTCTCCCTCAAGTTTGTGAATTTCTCTTCAAAGTTGTTTTCCATGAGTTCCATGGATTTGTTGACTGATCGATGAAAATCTGGTTCTTCTCAATTTCATGGGTTTGCTGTAGCTGCATCTCTTCTATCTGCTTCACCCTTTCTTCGAGTTTTTGTACTTGGGCATAAATAGTATCAAATTTCCCACCGAGATCGTTTTTGATATGGTCCAACTTTGCCTCAAGCTCGAACGAGGACTCTTGCTGATTTTTCAGTAGAGCATGCATCATGGTCTCCAAAGACTCGTTGGGGACGTGATTGTAGGTACGAGATGTTGGTTGTGGGCGTGGCTGATAGTGATGGTGATGGTTTTCATGGCCAAAATCGCTCCAATTCCGGCTTTTGTGCGAGTAAGCTTGAGTTGGTCGATATGTGTAGAAACTTGGGATTGGGATGTAATCACCAACAAGTCCATGGTCCATAGGCGATCGCCTCTGAGCTTCACGAGAGAGAGGGGATCTATGGCCATTGAAGTTACCATCATTTCCTGAGTAGTAATCCATCTTAGAAAGTCCCTGAAATACATGATATAATATGTTAGTGAATCTTAGACTAAATTTCAAATTCAAAATTGAAGGTAACGCTATTGATCCCCGGCAACGGCACCAAATTGATTTAGGTGTTTTACCACATAGTCAATTAATAACTAAAGTGTACACTACTACAATCATAACAGTATGTCAATGTAGTACTTTAGGATCGAATCCACATAGCCCAATGTTACACTACGATTCTCACAAGATGAAATTAAGCTAAGACGATTATAAGGGTTGATTTGCAAAGTAATGAAAATAACTAAAAGCGGTGTAAATTCAATAAAAGAAAAACGTTAGGTCGAGGGTTTCTTTGCGGGAATCCAGAGATCATGAATCAAACAACTATTCAGGGAACGATTAACACAAGTTTCAAACTCAAACATATATATCTAACCAATCCACTTCTGTGGCATTGATTACTAAATCTAGCAACCTAAAATCCTAACTTCCGTTGAACATAAAGTTCTAGACCAGCATTAACGAATATGTTCAATATGTTCACGAATCGCCTTAACATCAACTTCCGTTGGCTAAGGACAATTCGCTCGCTTATGTTCTATCTAGAAACCTACGACACTTCCGTGGTATAGATTAAACACTAGATCATAGGCAAAGCGGTCAACTTAGCCTAAGAAATAAACACAACAATAAGCGAAAACCACAAAAGATGAATCCCTATATATGTCTAATTCAATGATCCATGGATCCCGTTGAAACCCAAAACCTAACTATGAAACTACTCGGACTTGGCAACAGAGAACAAGCAAGGAGATAGAGATAAACTCATAATAATAATAAAAGAGAGGAAAGGGTTTAGAATTCTTCTCAATAGATGCTGAGATTCTTCTTCCAGCTTACAAAATCAATGGCCAAAAATCTGAGTAGAATATATAGTAAAAAAAAGAGATAGGTGGATGAAAATAATGTATATATAAGGTTCTGGGTGAATTATGTCGTATTAGGCAGCTTCCAGGGCAAAATACGAAAACCATAAATTTCTTTTTCCTTCCCGTCAGTCAGCATCGATCGATGCACATATTGCATCGATCGATTTTGGGCTCTCCGGAAGATGATGCATCGATCGATTCTGGTTCTTCTGATGGTGTTGCATCGATCGATTCTTGCTCTTTTTGTACCGTTCCATGCGTTTTTGCCGGCGTAACTCTAATTTCTTCCTGAAACGCCTTTTTACCTTAGATAACTAAATAAAGGACTAAAAGACTATAAAAACAAAATTTGACTCGATAAAATACTCAAAAGAAACACCAAAACATGTGTTAGAAAACGGTAAAAACCAAGCATATCAGAGTAGGTGAATTGTGAACTACAAAGTCAAAAACACGAGGTTAACTAACAATGTTAGACTATACGACGAACCACAAATATAAAGAGTAACTACCAAGCGATCCCCAGCTCATCATGACTACTTGGAGGCAAGTCTGATCCATGGAGGCATCAGAAATTCGGACGAAGAAAAAGCGGCTCTCCCAGACATCCTTGCCCGGGAAACCGCCGATAATTCGGAAATCAACCTTTTAGAGATATACACTTTTCCCGAATTAGGAACCCTTCGGATTTCCAAAAGATTCAGGAGGTACTTGAGGTTGATCTTGACATCACATTCTGAACATCTGGTCAAGATCCCAATCAGATGACGAAGTCCCTGAGGCGTGATCTGGCTCAACACGATGCCGTTTTTCCAAAGGTTTTGCATAACAAGCCTCGGCACGGAGAACCATAGAAAACATAAGGAAAAGAAGGCCTCGTAGACAATGAAGCAGTCTGAAGGATGCTTATTGGGTCGGTTAGACGGGCCAGGAATGAAAAACTCAACTCCTTCAGGAATTTCGAAACGTCGCCTCAGCTCGGCAAGGGACTTCTTGTCGGATAGAGTTGATCCGGGAAGAACTTTTTATTTTCTCCTCGGGCGTTTGGACTCAGGCTTGCTCGAAGGACCCGCCTCTTGACCCGACATTGTTCGCTCCAAGCCCTCGGCAAATTCAAGCAGCTCGACCGATAAACCCACTTTGGGGGACTTATTTGCCCTATCATCATTCACAGGATCGAGGCCGAGCCTCGCAGAAGAATTTCTCGAACCAGCCAAATTAGTTGGACCAGACATCATCCTTTGGTAAGATTGATCAAGTACGGATCAACAAAGACGAATCAGAGAATTTGACGATGAATCGGAAAATTCAAAGGCTCGCCACGCTTCGGATTGAATAAACTAAACAACGCGGTGGCAAATCAAAAAATCCTAACTGGAAAAATAAACGAAAGAAGAGAGAAGAGAGAGAGGGGAGAGCTACCTGTTTTTTGGAAGATTGGAAAATGAGGAGAATAAAAAGAATGAGGAAGACATCTCGCTACTTATAGACAACTCGGCGCGTGGAAGCGCGTGACCTCGGAAATAAACAGAAACGCTTGCGATACCCAAGATATCTAAGGCAAATGCATGAACAAGTGTATAAACATCAACCAACAGAAGAAACTCTAGAAAATATGTATATTCTAAGATACACCGAGGCGAACGGATTATTCGACATCCCGTTATTTATCCTTACTGCAATCAGTGAAAACGGCTCGGTACCAACAGAAGAAATCCTTCTCCTTGCCTCGTCAATAAATTTCAGTGATCAGTTCGACGCGTCAGTTAATCTCGGTCTTGACAATTTTAACCTCGTCATAGTCACTTTTTAATCTGACGAGCTGAGGGGCTAACTGTTTGGGTCGGTTTCCACCCACTCGAGATTAATATGAAGCGTACCGACTCACAGGAGTATATAGGGCTGAGCCAAAGCACGACAGTCCTAAAGCTAGCCTATATCCCTTCACCTCGTTGGAAAGAACATATATTCCTCCGAGGTAATCCTACCCAGAGAGGACGAAAGCCGAGCCGAGGTCAAAGCAATGAAATCTTTCAACCGAACTAAGATCGCTACAAAACGGATCGGCTCACCTTGAAAAACCAAACCAATCATAATACAAATGGGCTGAGATACCAATCTTTCGTCAACTTGTGGGCCGAGTTCAAAACCCAAATCATTATTCGTCCTATCCTAAGTCGGCGGCCGCATGAAGCAAGAGGAAAGTTTCCTTTTGCCTTCCGAGATACTCTTCGATGTAAACCCATATAAAGAGCATTCATAATCAGATGTAAAAAAAAGCCTAATAAGAAGCTCTTAGCAACTTGTGCTCATACACTTTCAAACAGCAATAAAATCACCATCTTTGGATCTCTTACTGTGTTTTTCTAGAAACTTCGGTTCCCTTTAAAAAGTCTCGACAAAAGATTGATTGTGTGAGTTTTGACTCTCATAATTATCATAGCCATTTAATGAAGTCGAAGAAAGAAAGGTCGGGTAAAACTAAAAGAAGAAAGAGAACAAGAGAGCTACATTTGTTTTCTGAGGAGTGAAGATGAAGAATGAGAAGAGGAAGCAACTATTTATAGAGAGAGGTCGACCCCGAAGTGTCGCCAATAAGCTAAGGCAAACTGTTCGACTTCCGCGCTAATCCAACGGCTCATAAGAAATCAATCGCGCAGATCTAACGGTCCAAAATCTCGAAGCGGTTCGCCTTCCCTAGTTGACGGATCAATATGATTCGATCTCTGATTTGACGGTTCGAAATCCCTAGCGATTCGCCTTCCAAATTCGGTAATTCATAATCTTATAAGCAATTTGCTGTCCCGATCTAACTTTTTGAAATCCACGCGATTCGCTGACCTACTTCCGCCGCTCTGAATTTAAAGCAGTTCGAAATCCCCAGCGATTCACTGTTCCACCTCAGCAACTCGGAGTTTAAGGCAGTTTGCACCAATTTCGACTCGGATTACTCCGAATTCATTTTTTCTCATGAAGTCCACCGAACTCAATCAGTCAATTACACTTTGCCAAACTGAGGGAGGGCTAATTGTTGGGGGTAAGCTTGACACCCCCTTAAACCCGTCGTAAACCAAATCCAAACCGGTTAACTCTGCATGTTGACCTGCCCAATTCAAATGAACCTACGTCGTTTCAAGCCACATCGGCTCTTCATAATTTAGGCCTTCATGTTTGGCTAAGGCCCACGGCGGCCCGATATCCATTTGCGCCACTTCGGCCCATTACTCAGTCTTTGGGCCCACAAATCCCGACTAACCTAGTCGGCGCCGAATTCTGAAAAGGTAGGAGAGGAGCTCGCAAGAATAAAGGAAGATTTTCTCTTATCAGTTCCGTGGAAAAAAGGAAGATTTCGTCTTATCAGCCCGCGAAGAATAAGGATATCAGACCGCCTCAAAACCTTATAAATATCAAGGATCACCTCATTCGTAAAGGAGGCGGACTTCCATGCAAAAGACCTAAGAGACTTAGCTTCGAGAATTCCGACTTAGTTTCTTAGTTCTTTCTTTTCAATCACAAAAACTCTTGCAATTCGTTGAGACAACGAATTGCTAATAAAACGAGATTTCCCAATCCCAATTGTCTTTTAAAATACTTTGTATGAACCGGTTTCAACAAAGAAATTGCATGTATGAAAGGTATTTATTATCTTATAAACAATCTTATTTAATATATATTTAATTAAGGATGATTTGCTAAACTAACCTTATAAATATTAAAAATAACTAAAATAACCTAATAAGATTTTCTAAGATTTCTATAAAATGTATTTACAATATTACTCTTGCTATGGTAATTGATGCTTTTGGCAGGATCCGGTTCACAACCAAGTGAATATAATAGCAAGGGGAATCCCATATCCACATTTGTTTGAGTTGACATCCTGAAAAATGCTTGAATCCATACATAGAAAATATAAAACACACTTAATTCACTAAATCTAGAAGAAGTTGCAGAAGATACAATCGAGTTTGAAGTTCCACAAAATCTAAGGATTCGTTACAAACATCAAAAAACACTAATTGACAAACAAAAAAAATGGGTCGAAACTTTACAAAAAGAAGTTTGAAAACTCTCTCAGGCACAAGAACTATCTGAGATCCACCTTTTCCAAATTATATATACTTTTCTTAACCAAAAATAGTAAGCTTCTCCCCATTTCCACCGCCTCTGTTCGAAAACCGCCGGGTTCCACCCCCGACATCATGTCGGAGGGTCCTTTCATCGCCGGTAAGGTCTCCTACACCACCCCCGATCCTCCCCCATCTCGCCAAATCCTGTCAACACTCCGTTTGGCTTCTCAAAAGTGTAGTTTTGAGCAGCAAGTCTCTATCTCATCTGGCCAGCGAGACCCAAGCACCAGAGATTTTCTTCCTCAGTTCGCTTTTCTGTAGAATCGCCTGGCCACCAGTGTACCATCTCCCTCAAGGGTATCGTTCTATCTAAACCATCCAAGAGGGTTTTTCCTCCTCAAAGGTGTTGGGATATTCTCTCCTTACCCGTAAGGTTCCCAGGATTGTACAAGAGATTCAACATGTCTCACAGAATATCCTACCAATAGAAAGGAAAGGCCATTGCCACCTCTAAAAAGGACCCAAGAATAACCCGTGTAGGGTTCGAGAGTCCGATAACTCAGCTCTGATTCTAAGACATGCTCTTACCATTGTGGGAATAATAACAAATCCGAAGATTCAAATGGTTTGGGCCCTTATACCATTCTTCACAGAATTATGGAAGACCTTCGCTAGACCCATTGGAGCCGACCTTGGCCATGGGCCATTTCAGTTCCATTTTGCAATAGAGGAAGATTCTGCAGCGGGTCCTTGCAAACTGACCATATCACTGATATATCATGGTTTTTACCCCTTTTAAGCCATGATATATGTCCTATTTATGGAGTCTTTCTAATATTTTGGAGTCTTTTAGAGTCATTTACATGTTTTAGCACGTTTGGAGCCTAATTGGAGTTTTTGGAGGATTCCGGAGCACTTTGGGAGAAAAGGAGCAGAGCCATGCAGAGACGTCAGAAGTTTGGCATCCGTTGAAGGTCTTCCCACCAATGGATTGAGCTCAAATTTTGAGATAAGCTAGATCAATGGATTAGCTTTCATGTGGAAGTGGTCTGAGGCCATTCCAACGGTGCGATCGAAAATTATGCCAGTTTTCGTGAAGACAGTCCAGTCTGGCGTCGACCGACTGGTGTCGACCGACACCAGTCCATTATCGACCGATACCAAATGCAGACGGGAAAAACGTGATTTTACAAGTTTAAAGACTCTGCAACTTGGCCCAGAAGACTTTATTAATTACCAGAAGCCCCAGAACGTGTTTTAACATTATATTTAGGGTTTTTAGCCACTTTGACACATTATGCTTTATTCTATGCTTAATTTTACTTTGGTTTGAGAGAGAGTTTTGTGAGGAAGACAAGTCTGAATCTCCCTTCGTCCGAGATCAGATCTCAGAACCCTCTTGTTACTCTTTCTGATTTATTTGATGATTTATACAGTTATGTTGATTGTTTCATTCTCCATGTCTGAGTAGATCCACTTTAGGTTCAGGGTTCTCATATGGGTTTTCTCTGAATGCTAGATTGATTAGTTATTAGGATTCACCATCTGAATTAGTTCTTCGACTTAGGTTGTGTTCAAAGCTAATTCTAGGTTGACGAATCTAGAACTTAGATCTTAGGATAATTGATTAGGCACGACAATGCGATTAATTACCTGATAGAACCTTAGGTGAGCAAATTGATTATTCGCAAAGAGATTTGGTTTAATTGATTTGTGAACATATCAAACCTGATATTAAGGCTGAATTAGATTTTAGGATTCGCAAAGAGATTTGGAATTTCTAGGATTTAGATTTAGATAATTCTCGCAACGACAGTTGGTTAATTATACCTTAGTGATTTGAGTTCAAGAACTGCGCTAAATCTGAATCATGTTAGTTAGTTTATCTGCATTCATTGATTTCCTGAGAAATAACCTGAGCCTAGCCTTTCTCCAATTGAATTACAACACTTTTAATTTCAGCACTGCTTTCAATTACATCTGAATTGCTTAGCTTAATTCTCACATATATAGTCTATAGTGTGTTTCCGTGAGTCCTTGTGTTCGACCCCTAGCTATACTACGACAACTGCTTTAGTATCTTTTAGGGTATTAATTTGAGCATATCAAATTTGGCGCCGTTGCCGGGGACTCAATTCGCCATTAGATTACGGTTGAGAATTTTGACTAAGCTTGTCGGTATCGATCGATACTACCTAGTATCGGTCGACACTCGACGCTTTTCTTTGTTGATATCGATCAACACCGCTTGGTATCGATCGATACTCAACGTGTTTTTGTTACTTACGTTCTTTTCCTAGAGTGTTTCAGGTGTGAATTTGGAACGTGCAAACAGGAAAGGAAAGAAGCCAGCAGCGATGAACAACACGATGATTCTGATTCAGGATGCTGCTGGAGCTCTGAGAGACCAAGAGGGTCAGCTGTGCAACGAGAGAGGACAACGTCTGGATGGAGAAGGGAACATCGTTCCAACTGCTCCTGTTATCGCTTGAAATATCATTGTCCCTGCAATTGCTGTGAATGCAGGGAATGATGTGGCTGCTCGCCGCAGAACGATTGGTGAATACGACAGGCCTGATCAATTCTATGCCAATCGGTCAGCGATTCGCCCTCCTGCCTTTCAGAGGGATGACTTTGAGCTGAAACCTGCATACTTCTCTCTTGCGGGTCAACATCTTTTTCATGGTTTTCCTAATAAACATCCTATGGATCACCTTGAGAGGTTCGAGGATTTGGTTACAAGCATCAAGAGCAATGGAGTATCCTACGACTACCTCTTCTGCAAGCTGTTCCCATACTCACTTGGTGGAGAAGCGACTTACTGGCTGATATATCATGGTTTTTACCCGTTTTAGGCCATGATATAAGTCCGTTTTATAGAGTCTTTCTGCTATTTCGTAGTATTTTAGAGTCTTTTACAGGTCTTAGCACGTTTGGAGACTAATTGGAAATATTGGAGCTTTCTGGAGCATTTTGGAGCAAAGCTGAAGTTCGTGTTGCTGAGTACCCGATTTCACGTCAAGTATCGATCGATACCCCCTGGTATCGATCGACACCCATCGAGGCAGACACGACACGCGACTTTAATGAAGAGTTGAAGAATTGCAACTTGGTCCAGAAGTCTTTAATAATTACAAGAAGCCCCAAAACGTGACTTAGGTTATTTATAGGGATTTTACAGCCACTTTGTTGGCTACGCTTATTTTATTCTGAATTTGTGAGAGAGCTTTCCAGGGAGACAAGTCTGAAACTCTGTTCGTCGAGAGAAGATTTCGAACCCTTTTGTTACTCTTTCATATTTTCTATTAAGTATTTATTCAAACATGTTTATTGATTCAATTTCCATGTCTGAGTAGATCTCTTGTTAGATTTAGGGATTCTCATAAGGGATTTCTTTGAATGCTAGGTTGATTAGTTATTTAGGGTTCACAATCTAAATTAGTTCTTCACCTTAGGTTGTTCTCAAAGCTAATTCTAGATTGATCACCTAGAACTTAGATCTTAGGATAATTGATTAGGCACGACAGTGCGATTGATTACCTGATAGAACTTAGGGTGAGCAAATTGATTACTCGCAAAGAGATTTGGTTAAATTGATTTGTGAACATATCAAACCTGAACATTAAAGCTGATTTATTCTAAGGAATTTGCAAAGAGATTTGGGATTCTGAGGTTTAGATTTAGATAATTCTCGCAACGACAGTTGGTTAATTATAGATTAGTGATTTGAGTTCAAGAACAGCGCTTAATCTGAACCCTGATTAGTTAGTTTATTTTGCATTCATTGATTTCCTGAGAAATATCCCTGAACCTAATCTTTCTCCAATTGAATTACAACTCGTTTATCTGCCTACTGCTTTTATTTAAATTGAACTGCTTAGCTTGATTTGATACTATATAATATATTCCGTGATTTCTGTGAGTCCTTGTGTTCGACCCCTAGTTATACTACGACAAATGCTTTAGTATCTTTTAGGGTATTAATTTGAGCATATCAAATTTGGCACCGTTGCCGGGGACTCAATTTCACAATTAGATTTTAGCTGTCGAGTTTCGACTAAGTCCGTCAGTATCGATCGATACTAACTAGTATCGGTCGATACTCGTCGTTTTACTTTTGTTGATATTGATCGACACCACTTGGTATCGATCGATACTCATCACGATTTTGTTACTTACGTTCTTGATTTTTGTGTTTCAGGTGCATGCATAATCGCGAAACCAGAAGAAACAAGAACACTCCGCTAGTCAATCTATCGTTAGAGAACCTAGCACGTTTACAACGCACAAATAGAAAGACAAAGCAAACATCAGAGATGAACAACCCAGTGGGTTTGAGAGCTGATGAAGCTGGAGTCTTGAGAGACCAAGAGGGTCGAGTGTGCAATGAAGGAGGGCAGCGACTTGATGAGGCTGGAAACGTCATTGCCCCTCATGCTGTTGTTGGTCAGATTGTCGCGCAAGCTGCGCAGGCCAACGTTGGGAATGCTGGGGTTGATCGAGGTAGAACACTTGGTGAGCATAACCGACCTGATCAGTTCTTTGCCAATCGAGCTGAAGCCAGCATATTACGCTCTTGTGAGTCAGAACCCCTTCCATGGCCTACCTCATGAGCATCCCATGGATCATATCGAAAGGTTCGAGGATTTGGTCACTGGCATGAAGTACAATGGAGTGCCCAATGAGTTCCTTTTCTGCAAACTCTTCCCGTACTCGCTGGGTGGAGATGCTGCTTATTGGGTGAAGCAATTAGCTCCTGATTCGCTAACTACATGGGACGAGACGAGGAATGCGTTCATGATCAACTTATATGATGATGCTAGATCTGAAGAGCTGAGAAACAAAATCTCCCAATTCTCTCAGGGTCCAACAGAGGCACTCAAGGCTGCTTGGATTCGCTTCAAGTCTTATCAGAGAGACTGCCCGCACCATGGGTTCACTCAGGTTCAGCTGCTGGGAACTTTCTATAGAGGGGTTGATTGGAGGGACCAGATGGGTATGGATGCTGCGAGTAATGGGAACTTCTTCACCAGATATCCTGATGATGCGGTCGTGCTGATTGAGAACTTGGCGTCTAGTAATAGCACCAAGAATGCTGATTTCGAGCGAAAGAAGCTAGCCGAAGGAGTTGATGGATCGCAGATTGATGATGTGCAGGCCAAGCTGGATTTCCTGATTGGGAAGTCAAAGAAATATGTGCACTTTGCTGATGAAGTCGCTAATGTGGAAGAAGAAGAGGAGGATGTTAACTACGTTGGTGGTTCTGGTTTTCAGGGTCAGCGATTTGGGAACAACAACAACCGCAACTTCAACAACAACAATCAGCAAGGTGGGTACAAGTTTGAGGGGAACCAATCTGGTTTCGGAGGAAAGCAGTTTACTCAGAAACCACTTCAGAGCAGCGATTTCGCTCGAAATTATGGGAATTCTTCATACAAACCCATTTCCCCCAAAACCATGGAGAACAAGATGGAATCCATGATGGAACATATTCTTCAGGGCCAGCAGAAGTTGCAGGGAGATTTCAATGGGAAGTTTGACTCTCTGTAAATCGATGTGAATGGCAAAATCGAAGCCATCACTCTTAGCCAGAGGAAGCTGGAAACTCAGGTCGCTCAGACAGCAGCAGCTGTAAAGAGGCAAGAAGGATTTCTACCTGGAAAAACTGAGAATCCAAGGGCACAAATCAATGCCATCACATTGAGGAGTGGAAAGGAGGTGCTTACAGGAGTGAAGAACATCCCAATTACTGGAAATCTCGTCGATCTTGCTGGAGATGACGATTGGGATTCTGAAGATCCCCAGGTATCGATCGATACCAGCCAGTGTCGATCGACACCAGTCCAGACATCTGCCCGACTGAATCCAAAAACCCCAGTATCGATCGATACCCCTCAAGTATCGATCGATGCTGAGACACAGCAAGAGGAGGAGCCCGAGATTGTCAAGGAGAGGGTGTATAAACACAAGATGCCCTATCCTATACTTCCTAAGTTGACAAAGAAACAATGGGAGGACGCCAGCTGCAAGGCTATGCTGGATAAGTTGGTTGTAGAGCTACCATTTGTTGATGCTATCAAGACTTCTCCAGCTTTCAGGAGATACGTGAAGAAGATGGTCTCTAGCAACGTGAACCTGGAGGAAGGTGTCATGATGATCACAGCCGAGTGCAGTGCGATCTTACTCAACAAGATTCCCAAGAAGCTACATGACCCAGTGAGCTTTATTTTGGACTGCACTATCTTCACAAAGAGGTTTGAGCGAGCTCTTTGCGATATTGGGTCGAGTGTGAACCTTATGCCACACTCAGTTGCCAAGCGAATGGGGATGGCATATTTCCAATCTACAAGGATTTCGCTGGTACTTGCTGATCGCTCAGTGCGACTTCCAGAGGGACTACTCGAAGATGTCCCAATCAAAATTGGGAATTGCTTGATCCCAACAGATTTCATCGTCCTGAAGTACGATGCTGAGCCTAAGGATCCCAGCCTAAGGATCCCCTTATCCTGGGCAGACCAATCCTTGCAACTGCTGGAGCCTTGATTGACTGCAAGAATGGAAAGATAGCTCTCAACATCGGTGACTTGGTGATGTCCTTTGACATGGAGAAGATGATGAAAAGGCCAACCATCGATGGGCAGACATTCTATGTGGACAACTTCAGTGACATAGCTGAGGAGTACTTCCTGGAGATGCACCCTGAGGATCCACTGGAGAGAGCGTTAGTCTGTTCGGCCACTTCGGAGGTCTGTTCATGTGACGAAACTGCTGGATACTCAAAGATGCTTGATTCAGCATCACCAGTATCGATCGATACCCCCTTGGTATCGGTCGATACCCTACGGCCATAAGGAGCGTTGGCCAAAGGTTCTAAGCAAGCTGCTGGGCTTGGAGATTGGAGTGTAGAGAACGCTCCTAAGGTGGAATTGAAGCCACTTCCAGTGAATCTGAGGTATAGTTTTCTTGGTCCTAATTTCACATACCCAGTAATCGTTAACGCTTCCTTGAATACCACAGAGGTTGCTTTACTGCTGAGCAAGCTGCGCAAGTATCGCAAAGCTCTTGGATATTCTCTTGCTGACATTTCAGGTATAGCACCAGACTTGTGCATGCATCGGATGCACCTGGAGGACGAGTCAAAGTCTTCAATTGAGTGTCAGAGGAGGCTGAATCCAAACCTGAAGGAGGTGGTTGATATGCTCAATTTAATACCCTAAAAAGTACTAAAGCAGTTGTTGTAGTCTAGCTAGGGGTCGAACACAAGGACTCACGGAAACACACAGTAGATTATATAGAATCGAGCTACGCTAAGCAGTTCAGTTTAAATAGAAAGCAGAAAGTTACAACGAGTTGTATTCGATGGGAGAAGGATATGTTCAGGGATATATCTCAGGAAATCAATGAATGCATAAATATACTAACTAACAGGATTCAGATTAACCACAGTTCTTGAACTCAAATCACTAGAATATAGTTTACCAACTTTCGTTGCGAAAACTATCTAAATCTAAACCCTAGGAATTCCAAATCTCTTTGCGAATCTCAAAATCTAAATCAGCTTTAAATTCAGGTTTGATATGTTCACAAATTGATTAAACCAAATCTCTTTGCGAATAATCAATTTGCTCACCTAAGGTTCTATCAGGTAATTAATCGCACTGTCGTGCCTAATCAATTATCCTAAGATCTAAGTTCCAGATTCGTCAACCTAGAATTAGTTTTAAGAACAACCTATGGTGAAGAACTAATTTAGATGGTGAATCCTAACAGATAATTAACCTAGCATTCAAAGAAATCCCTTATGAGAATCCCCAAACCTAACGAGAGATCTACTCAAACATGAAGATTAAATCAATAGACATGTTTGAATAAATACTCTATAAAATCAGAAAGAGTTACAAAGGTTCTGAGATCTGATCTCGGACGAAGGGAAATCAGACTTGTCTCTCAAGCCCAGAGTAATCAAAAGTAAAGCATAAAAAGGCATAGCCTAAACAATGGCTGTAAAATCTTATTTATAACCTAAATCACGACTTGGGGTCTTCTTGTAATTATTAAAGACTTCTGGGCACTTTTGCAATTCTTCAAGTCTTGGAAAACTCGCGGGTCGTGTCTTGCTGCGATGGGTATCGATCGATACCAGGGGGTATCGATCGAT
>PKML01043540.1:0-55363 GCA_002933935.1 Eutrema yunnanense | reverse complement strand
AGAGAGTATGGGAAAAGCTTGCAGAAGAGGAATTCGTTGGGCACTCCATCGTATTTCACACTAGTGACCAAATCTTCGAACTTCTCTATGTGGTCCATAGGATGTTCATGAGGAAGGCCATGAAAAAGATGTGATCCCACAAGAGCAAAGTAGGCTGGCTTCAGCTCAAAGTTGTTCCTCTGGAACGTAGGAATGCGGATTGCCGAACGATTGGTGTAATACCGATAAGGCATGTTGCACTCACCAATCGTTCGATCACGAGTAACCACTGTATCTCCACCAACGTAATTACGCCCAGCTGGCGCAATGATTGCTGTGTCGCTCATCGTTGATGTTTGTGTCGTCTTCCTCCTTGCACGTCCCAAGTTGACACCTGAAATACACTAGGTAAGAAGTGTTAGTAACCAAAGAAAAATCGCCTAGTATCGATCGATACTGGTGGGTATCGATCGATACCGACGAACTTAGTCGAAACTCTTAATCTAAAACCTAATGGCGAATTGAGTCCTCGGCAACGGCGCCAAAATTGATATGCTCAATTTAATACCCTAAAAAGTACTAAAGCAGTTGTTGTAGTCTAGCTAGGGGTCGAACACAAGGACTCACGGAAACACACAGTCGATTATATAGAATCGAGCTACGCTAAGCAGTTCAGTTTAAATAGAAAGCCAAAAGTAACAACGAGTTGTATTCGATGGGAGAAGGATAGGTTCAGGGATATATCTCAGGAAATCAATGAATGCATAAATAAACTAACTAACAGGATTCAGATTAAGCACAGTTCTTGAACTCAAATCACTAGAATATAGTTTACCAACTTTCGTTGCGAAAACTATCTAAATCTAAACCCTAGGAATTCCAAATCTCTTTGCGAATCCCAAAATCTAAATCAGCTTTAAATTCAGGTTTGATATGTTCACAAATTTATTAAACAAAATCTCTTTGCGAATAATCAATTTGCTCACCTAAGGTTCTATCAGGTAATTAATCGCACTGTCGTGCCTAATCAATTATCCTAAGATTTAAGTTCCAGATTCGTCAACCTAGAATTAGTTTTAAGAACAACCTATGGTGAAGAACTAATTTAGATGGTGAATCCTAACAGATAATTAACCTAGCATTCAAAGAAATCCCTTATGAGAATCCCCAAACCTAACGAGAGATCTACTCAAACATGAAGATTAAATCAATAGACATAAGTTTGAATAAATACTCTATAAAATCAGAAAGAGTTACAAAGGTTCTGAGATCTGATCTCGGACGAAGGGAAATCAGACTTGTCTCTCAAGTCCAGAGTAATCAAAGTAATCAAAAGTAAAGCATAAAAAGGCATAGCCTAAACAATGGCTGTAAAATCTTATTTATAACCTAAATCACGACTTGGGGTCTTCTTGTCATTATTAAAGACTTCTGGGCACTTTTGCAATTCTTCAAGTCTTGGAAAACTCGCAGGTCGTGTCTTGCTGCGATGGGTATCGATCGATACCAGGGGGTATCGATCGATGCTTGACGTGAGATCAGCTACTCAGCAACACGACTTTAGCTTCTGCTCCAAAATGCTCCAGAAAACTCCAATAATTCCAATAATGCTCCAAACGTGCAAAGACCTGTAAATAACTCAAAAAGACTCCAAAACACTATGCAGACTCTATAAAAAGGACTTATATCATGGCTTAAATGGGGTAAAAACCATGATATATCAATGGTCAGGAAGGAGGTGATGAAGCTGTTGGAAGCAGGGATTATCTATGCCATCTCGGATAGTTCTTAGCTTAGTCCAGTTCACGTTGTGCCTAAGAAAGGAGGCATAACTGTGGTGAAGAACGAGAAGGACGAGCTGATCCCTACAAGGACAATCACTGGTCACAGGATGTGCATTGACTACAAGTAGCTGAATGCAGCTACAAGGAAGGATCACTTCCCATTGCCATTCATTGACCAGATGCTGGAGAGGACCGGGGAAAGACGACCTTTACATGTCCCTATGGCACGTTCGCCTACAGAAGAATGCCATTTGGATTGTGTAACGCTCCAGCGACCTTTCAGCGATGCATGATGTCGATTTTCACAGACATGACTGAGGAATTTATGGAGGTGTTCATGGACGACTTTTCAGTGTATGGATCGTCATTCAAGGACTGTCTGGATAACTTGTGCAAGGTGCTTCAGCGATGCGAGGAGAAGCACTTGGTTCTTAATTGGGAGAAGTGCCACTTCATGGTACAAGATGGCATTGTTCTCGTGCACAAGGTTTCTAAGGCAGGGATCGAAGTCGACACGGCTAAAATTCAGGTCATGACAAGCTTGCAACCTCCACGATCTGTTCCTGAGATACGAAGTTTCCTTGGTCATGCTGGGTTTTACAGGAGGTTCATCAAGGATTTCTCCAAGCTTGCACGTCCACTCACAGCCCTGCTATGCAAGGAAGTCAAGTTTGATTTCACATCTGATTGCCTTGTAGCCTTCGAGGAAATCAAGAAGGCATTGGTGAGTGCTCCTGTTGTCCAACCACCTGATTGGAGCTTGCTTTTTGAGGTCATGTGCGATGCAAGTGATTTTACTGTAGGAGTTGTGTTGGGCCAGAGGAAAGACAAGAAGCTTCACGCTATTTATTATGCCAGCATGACGTTGGATGATGCTCAGCGAAATTACAGCACCACTGAGAAGGAGTTGCTTGCAGTCGTTTTCTCTTTTGAGAAATTTCGATCTTACTTGATTGGAAGCAAGGTCATTGTTCACACAGACCATGCTGCTCTCAAATATCTGCTGAAGAACAAGGATCTCAAGCCTCGTCTATGCTGATGGGTTCTTTTGCTCCAAGGTTTCGACATTGAGATCAAGGACAAGAGAGGAGTTGAGAATGGCGTTGCTGACCACCTATCGCGACTAAAGGTCGATGAGGTCGTACCTATTGATGATTGCTTACCAGAGGAAGGTGTTTACCTCGTTGAAGCTCAACTTCAGGACATGTATCCTGAAAATCTGCAATTTCCACGGATGCAGACTTTCGGTATCGATCGATACTCACTTAGTGTCGATCGATACTCGTCGCGACCCGAGCCTGTTTTGTCCGTAGACCACTTAAACTCCTATGATGTCTATCTAGTTGCTGACTCTAGGGCTGCACGTCCATGGTACGCCGACATTGCCAACTACCTTGCTGTAGAGGCTGAGCCAAAATATCCCACAACATATGTAAGGAAGAAGTTTATGCGAGAGATAAGGAGATTCTTCTGGGATGAGCCTTACCTTTACAAGCATTGCTCAGATGGTACCTACAGAAGGTGCGTTGCAGAGTCTGAGATGCCAACTATCCTTTTCCATTGCCATGGGTCTGAATAAGCTGGTCACTTTGCTACTTTCAAGACGGTGTCCAAGGTGCTTCAAGCAGGCTTCTGGTGGCCTACTATGTTCAAGGACGCTCATGCTTATATCTCACAGTGTGATGTCTGTCAGAGGAGAGGGAAGATCAGCAAGAGACATGAGATGCCACAAAATTTCATCCTTGAGGTTAAAGTTTTCGATTGCTGGGGCATCGATTTTATGGTCCTTTTCCCTCGTCACATAAGAATAGGTACATCCTGGTTGCTGTGGACTATGTGTCCAAATGGGTGGAAGCAATTGCTAGTAAGAAGAAT
The DNA here is from genome assembly GCA_002933935.1 of Eutrema yunnanense. Lineage (NCBI taxonomy): Eukaryota > Viridiplantae > Streptophyta > Magnoliopsida > Brassicales > Brassicaceae > Eutrema > Eutrema yunnanense. The sequence goes on along the minus strand of PKML01043540.1, from coordinate 51,725 downwards.
GACTCCGCGGTGGTTGTTAAGCTGTTTAAGACCATCATCTTCCCTCGATTTGGAGTACCTCGAATTGTCATCAGTGATGGTGACTCTCACTTTATCAACAAGATTTTCGAGAGGTTGCTGAAGAAGTATGGTGTAAACCATCGAGTGGCTACTCCATATCACCCTCAAACTAGTGGGCAAGTCGAGGTCTCTAACAGGCAAATCAAGGAGATTCTGGAAAAGACAGTGGGCGCTTCAAGGAAGGATTGGTCTACAAAGTTGGATGATGCGCTATGGGCTTACAGGACTGCTTTCAAGACACCGCTGGGTACTACACCATTTCACCTTCTGTATGGGAAAGCATGTCACCTTCCAGAGGAGATTGAGCACAAGGCAGCATGGGCAACGAAGTTGCTGAACTTTGACATCAAGCCTGCTGCAGAAAGGAGGTTGATTCAGCTAAACGAGCTGGATGAGATTAGGCACCACGCCTACGAGAACTCGAAGCTGTACAAGGAGAGGACTAAAGCCATCATGATAAGAAGATCATCTTCAGACATTTCGAGCCAAATGACCAGGTACTTCTGTATAACTCTCGTTTGCAATTGTTTCCTTAAACTGCGTTCTCGTTGGTCAGGTCCCCTCACGATCAAAGAGGTCAGACAACATGGAGCTGTCGTGCTGATTAGTCCTGTAGGCGATGAGTTACTGTCAATGGACAGAGGGTGAAACACTATTGGGCGAAAGCCGAAATTCCAACAGGGCAGATAATGCCTTTGGATGATGCACCCACAGCCTGAAAAGCGTTACAGTCAAGCTAATGACGTTAAACGAGCGCTTGGTGGGAGGCAACCCACTGGTGAGTCTGTTTTTGAGTCTTTTTCTTTTGCATTTTTCCTTTTGTGTTTGTGTCAGGATTAAACAAGGAGCAAACTCGGAATCGCCTAGTGTCGATCGATACCCCCTGGTATCGATCGACACCAATCGCGAATGTACGGTTCATCATATCGATTTAAGCCTGGTATCGATCGATACCAGGCCGTGTGTCGATCGATGCTAGATGTTCCAGCAAGGTAACTTCTTGTTTTTCCCAATTATATCCTATTTATTTGTCTTCTTTTACCTACTCTAGGCTAGATAACACTGGGGACAGTGTTGTTCAAGTCTGGGGGAGGTGTCTGCTGACATTGTGTTTGTTTTTCTAAGAGTCAGTCATTTTATCGAGTCCAAAACGTTTTATTGAGTCAAAACTTGTTGGAGACGATGATCCTATGCTTGAATTGTTGCTTTGATTTGGTTCTTGAGTGACCAGTGTTGCAGGATCAGCTCTAGATCGACTAATGAAAAATCCAAGGACTGACCAGTTGACTAGAAAACATCCATGTCTCTAGCAAAGATCTTCTGAAGCCTGAGTCAAATTTTTGCACTTCATCAATGCGGTTAGTGTTCATAGAGCTTGATTCATCATTCATATCTGATAAAGGAACCCATGTGTTTAGAGTTATGGTATCTCTCTCCCCTGTTATAAGTTGATAAATAAGAGCATAAAAGATGAAATGATTTTCTTCTGAGTAGAGGGCTTGGAAAATTTCCAGCGATCCCAATATTCTACTCGAGAGTGAATGATCACACAAAGGATTGGAAGTGAGGCTAGGATTTTCCTATGATGCCATTATTCGCCTACATCCTTTGATACATTGAGAGGGAAGAACCGGGGATTCGGTGGCAAACACCATCAATATTCGCGTTTCAGACTTTGATATGTATATGCAAGATCTAAGAAAAAAAAAGAGAGAACATAATAAGAAATAAGTCTGGGGGAGAGAAAGTGATACAAAAAGTGTGAAAAAGGGTGGTTCCTTGTCATGATATCTTTTGGTAAAGAATCTAGAAGGTTCTTGAACATTGGCTGTAGCGATGAAACTGGCGATGAGGGCTTTATTTGAACAATGCTGCAAGATAATGTGTGGAGTTTGGAAAAGCTGCGAATGTCTACGGAGAAGTACATGGTGGTTAGATCAAAAGCTGGTTAGGTGACATTTGGGTACTTGGGAAAAGGATCTTTGTGATGGTTCCTGAACAGGTGAGTCTCCGCGTTTTCAAACCTCTTTCTCTGGTTTAGTTTTCTGTTTTGCTTGAGGGCAAGCAAATGCTAAGTCTGGGGGAGTTGATATATCATGGTTTTTACCCGTTTTAGGCCATGATATAAGTCCGTTTTATAGAGTATTTCTGCTATTTCGTAGTATTTTAAAGTCTTTTACAGGTCTTAGCACGTTTGGAGACTAGTTGGAAATATTGGAGCTTTCTGGAGCATTTTGGAGCAAAGCTGAAGTTCGTGTTGCTGAGTACCCGATTTCACGTCAAGTATCGATCGATACCCCCTGGTATCGATCGACACCCATCGAGGCAGACACGACACACGACTTTAATGAAGAGTTAAAGAATTGTAACTTGGTCCAGAAGTCTTTAATAATTACAAGAAGCCCCAAAATGTGACTTAGGTTATTTATAGGGATTTTACAGCCACTTTGTTGGCTACGCTTATTTTATTCTGAATTTGTGAGAGAGCTTTCCAGGGAGACAAGTCTGAAACTCTGTTCGTCGAGAGAAGATTTCGAACCCTTTTGTTACTCTTTCTTATTTTCTATTAAGTATTTATTCAAACATGTTTATTGATTCAATTTCCATGTCTTAGTAGATTCTCATAAGGGATTTCTTTGAATGCTAGGTTGATTAATTATTTAGGGTTCACAATCTAAATTAGTTCTTCACCTTAGGTTGTTCTCAAAACTAATTCTAGATTGATCACCTAGAACTTAGATCTTAGGATAATTGATTAGGCACGACAGTGCGATTGATTACCTGATAGAACTTAGGGTGAGCAAATTGATTACTCGCAAAGAGATTTGGTTTAATTAATTTGTGAACATATCAAACCTGAACATTAAAGCTGATTTATTCTTAGGAATTTGCAAAGAGATTTGGGATTCTGAGGTTTAGATTTAGATAATTCTCGCAACGACAGTTGGTTAATTATAGATTAGTGATTTGAGTTCAAGAACAACGCTAAATCTGAACCCTGATTAGTTAATTTAATTTGCATTCATTGATTTCCTGAGAAATATCCATGAACCTAATCTTTCTCCAATTGAATTACAACTCGTTTATATGCCTACTGCTTTTATTTAAATTGAACTGCTTAGCTTGATTTGATACTATATAATCTATTGCGTGATTTCTGTGAGTCCTTGTGTTCGACCCCTAGCTATACTACGACAACTGCTTTAGTATCTTTTAGGGTATTAATTTGAGCATATCACTGGCTGAAGCAGTTACATACTGGGTCGCTGACTACTTGGGAGGAGACGAAGAAAGCTTTCCTGAACAATTTCTTCGATGATGCGAGAGCCGAGGAGCTCAGGAACAAGATCTCTCAGTTTTCTCAAGGACCGACTGAGGCATTCAAGGCTGCTTGGATTCGTTTCAAGTCATATCAGAGAGATTGTCCGCACCATGGGTTCAGCCAAGTTCAGTTGCTGGGTACTTTCTACAGGGGAATCGACTGGAGGTATCAGATGACTCTAGATGCTGCGAGCAATGGAAATTTCTATACGAGGTATCCTGACGACGCCTACGTACTTATTGAGAACTTGGTTTCTAGCAATAGTACCAAGAATGCGGACATGGAGCGCAAGAAGCAAGCTAGTAACTTGGATAGCAGCCAAATTGCTGAGGTGAATGCTAAGTTAGATTTCTTGATGGACAGGCAACAGAAGGCTGTTCGTTTTGCTGGAAAAGATGGAGTGGAATTTGTTAACCACATTGATGGACCAGGATTTTAAGACCACATGTATCAATGCCCACCCACATTAACCAGACCTTCTTTGAGCAAAGTTGAATCCATGCTTGAACAGATTCTTCACGAACAGCAAAAGATGACACTAAGCCTTACTGGGAAGATGGACGATATGTACACAGATCTGAATGGGAAGATTGAGTCTCTCAGTATTCATCAGAAGATGCTGGACACTCAAATAGCAAAGATTTTCGTCAAACTAGCCAAGGATGACAACGAGGATTCATCAAATCACAGGGTATCGACCGACACCAGAGAGCATCAATCGATGCCCGTCCAAATCCTCTCTAGACATGAGTCAGAACCCCGAGCATCGATCGATACCCTACCTGGTATCGATCGACACCAATCACAGACAGAGCTAAAGATTCTGAAGAAACCAGAAGTGATTCAGGAACGTGTTTACGCACCTAAGTTACCATGCCTGAACTTCCTAGACACCTCTTCAAGGCCAGAGGCACATCACTACCGTTGAGGCAGTTGACCAAGAGGGAAGACCCAGGAATATTCTCTGTTCCATGTACCATCTCTGAAATTGAATTCAGAGAATCTCTCGTTGACTGAGGAGCTAGCGTCAATGTCATGTCAAAGGCAATTGCAAAGAGTTTGGGAGCTGATATTCGACCGCCCATTTCATCTATCACATTCGCGAATTGTTCCACCTCACTTCCATATGGTACAATCCCTGATTTGTTGGTTAAAGTAAGAGACTGTCTGGTTCCTACTGATTTTGATGTTGTGGAGATGAGTGCACAATCTCGTACGCAGTTGATTCTTGGAAGACCATTCATGGCTACGGTTGGTGCTATTATGGACACACCCAGAAATCAAATCTCATTCTCTTAGATTGACAAGGAGGTGTACTACAAGGCTATCCCGAGAGGAACTCCCACACGTGTCTCTTGCATCGATGTTGTTACAGATGAGACGTTGGTAATTGATCTTTTGGAAGAACCTCCTGACGAGCCAACATTCACGGACCTTCTAGATATCCCTTCTGTCATCACCAAGGAGGACGTCAAAATATCTAAGGCAAAGAAGAAGGTGAAGAACGAAGGAATGAAGGATGCTGCTTCTATGACCTTAATCCCTCAGAAGTGTGATGGGGATTCGATCGAATACAAGGTGAAGTGCAGAGGAACTTCGAAACCATTCTATAAGGATAGAGTTCTTCTTACTTCGGAGCTGAAAAGAAGGGAAAAGAGTTTGTGGAAGGCATGATGAGCAGAACTATGAAGCAGGCGATGTCAGATTGTGGAGCTTGTTTTGGAGTCAATTCTAAATCTTCTCTCGACTGATCGCCCGTACAGTCAAGCTAATGACATTAAACGAGCGCTTGGTGGGAGGCAACCCACTGGTGAGTCTGCTTTTGAGTCATTTTTCTTTTTCTTTTTCGTTATGTGTTTGTGTCAGGATAAACAAGGAGCAAAACTCGAAATCGCCTGAGTATCGATCGATACCACATTGGTTTCGGTCGACACCAATCGTGAATGAGACGGTTCATCATGTCGACTTAAGCCTGGTATCGATCGATACCAGGCCGTGTGTCGGTCGACACCAGATGTTCCAACACCTTAACTTCTTGTTTCTCTTAATTATATTCTGTTCTTTTGTTTTCTTTCACCAACCTTAGGCTAGATAACACTGGGGACAGTGTTGCTCAAGTCTGGGGGAGGTGTCTGCTGACATTGTGTTTGTTTTTCTTAGAGTCAGTCATTTTATCGAGTCAAAAACGTTTTATTGAGTCAAAACTTGTTGGAGATGATCCTGTGCTGGAATTGTTGTTTTGATTTTGTTTTTGAGTGACCAGTGTTGCAGGATCAGCTCTAGATCGACTAATGAAAAATCCAAGGACTGACCAGTTGACTAGGAAACATCCATGTCTCCAGCAGAGTTCTTCTGAAGCCTGAGCCAAATTTTTGCACTTCATCAATGTGGTTAGTGTTTATAGAGCTTGATTCATCATTCATATCTGACAAAGGAACCTATATGTTTAAAGTAATGGTATCTCTCCCCCCTGTTATAAGTTGATAAATAAGAGCATAAAATATGAAATGATTTTCTTCTGAGTAGAGGGCTAGGAAAATTTCCAGCGATCCCATTATTCTACCTAAGAGGGAATGATCACACAAAGGTTGAAAGCGAGGTTAGGAAAATTTCCCGTGATACCACTATTCACCTAAACCTTTGATACATAGAGAGGGAAGAACCGGGGATTCGGTGGCAAACACCATCAATACTCGTATTTCGGACATTGATGTGTATATGCAGATCTAAAAAAAGAGAGAACATAATAAGAAATAAGTCTGGGGGAGAGAAAGTGATCAAAAAGTGTGAAATTGGAGGTTCCTTGTCATGATATTGTATGGTAAAGAATCTAGAAGGTTCTTGGACATTGGCTGCAGCGATGAAACTGGCGATGAGGGCTTTATTTGAACAATGCTGCGAGATAATGTGTGGAGTCTGGAAAAACTGCGAATATCTACGGAGAAGTACATGGTGGTTAGATCAAAAGGTTAGGTGACATCTGGGTGCTTGGGAAAAGGATCTTTGCGATGGTTCCTGAATGGGTGAGTCTCCGTGTTTTCAAACCTCTTTCTCTGGTTTAGTATTCTATTTGCTTGAGGGCAAGCAAATGCTAAGTCTAGGGGAGTTGATATATCATGGTTTTTACCCCTTTTAAGCCATGATATATGTCCTATTTATGGAGTCTTTCTAGTATTTTGGAGTCTTTTAAAGTCTTTTACAGGTTTTAGCACGTTTGGAGCCTAATTGGAGTTTTTGGAGGATTCCAGAGCATTTTGGGAGAAAAGGAAGAGAGTCATGCAGAGACGTCAGAAGTTTGGCATCCGTTGAAGGTCTTCCCACCGATGGATTGAGCTCAAGTTTTGACATAAGATAGATCAATGGATTAGCTTTCATTTGGAAGTGGTTTGAGGCCATTCCAACAGTGCGATCGAAAGTTATGCCAGTTTTCGTGAAGACAGTCCAGTCTGGCGTCGACCGACTGGTGTCGACCGACACAGTCCAGTATCGACCGATACCAACTGCAGACGGGAAAAAGGTGATTTTACAAGTATAAAGACACTGCAACTTGGCCCAGAAGACTTTATTAATTACCAGAAGCCCCATAACGTGTTTTAACATTATATTTAGGGTTTTTAGCCACTTTGACACATTATGCTTTATTCTATGCTTAATTTTACTTTGGTTTGAGAGAGAGCTTTGTGAGGAAGACAAGTCTGAATCTCCCTTCGTCCGAGATTAGATCTCAGAACCCTCTTGTTACTCTTTCTGATTTATTTGATGATTTATTCAGTTATGTTGATTGTTTCATTCTCCATGTCTGAGTAGATCCACTTTAGGTTCAGGGTTCTCATAAGGGTTTTCTCTGAATGCTAGATTGATTAGTTATTAGGATTCACCATCTGAATTAGTTCTTCGCCTTAGGTTGTGTTCAAAGCTAATTCTAGGTTGACGAATCTAGAACTTAGATCTTAGAATAATTGATTAGGCACGACAGTGCGATTAATTACCTGTTAGAACCTTAGGTGAGCAAATTGATTATTCGCAAAGAGATTTGGTTTCATTGATTTGTGAACATATCAAACCTGATATTAAGGCTGATTTAGATTTTAGGATTCGCAAAGAGATTTGGAATTTCTAGGATTTAGATTTAGATAATTCTCGCAACGACAGTTGGTTAATTATACCTTAGTGATTTGAGTTCAAGAACTGCGCTAAATATGAATCATGTTAGTTAGTTTATCTGCATTCATTGATTTCCTGAGAAATACCCTGAGCCTAGCCTTTCTCCAATTGAATTACAACACTTTTAATTTCTGCACTGCTTTCAATTACATCTGAATTGCTTAGCTTAATTCTCACATATATAGTCTATAGTGTGTTTCCGTGAGTCCTTGTGTTCGACCCCTAGCTATACTACGACAACTGCTTTAGTATCTTTTAGGGTATTAATTTGAGCATATCAAATTTGGCGCCGTTGCCGGGGACTCAATTCGCCATTAGATTACGGTTGAAAATTTCGACTAAGCTTGTCGGTATCGATCGATACTACCTAGTATCGGTCGACACTCGACGCTTTTCTTTGTTGATATCGATCGACACCGCTTGGTATCGATCGATACTCAACGTGTTTTTGTTACTTACGTTCTTTTCCTTGTGTGTTTCAGGTGTGAATTTGGAACATGCAAACATGAAAGCAAAGAAGCCAGCAGCGATGAACAACACGATGATTCTGATTCAGGATGCTGCTGGAGCTCTGAGAGACCAAGAGGGTCAGCTGTGCAACGAGGGAGGACAACGTCGTATTCATCCAAACCAGTTCTGCTCCAAATACGACGTCTGAAAGATCAACCCAGAAGAAGGGTTTCCAATCCGATTCAGCTTCTGAGTTCTTCATAGAAGTTGTATAGGAAGGAGTTATTAGTCTTCTGGAGGTCATTCCAGGTCATTTGAATGTCAGGTTCAGGAGTTATGGCTAATTCACTGAAGGCGTATCCACCTGGCCGAGAAAACGCAACTTTGCACGGGATGCCTTCCGTCCGGTCCATTCCACCGGGTCCAAAATCTTTTGACCAAAAATCAAAATTTCGGCCGGGTCAATACCCGGTTTGTCTCGGGTTGACCCGGTCCAACCCAGCTCAAAAAACACCTTTTAAATATTGTTGAAACCCATTTTTAGATCTATCTCCCTTTTTATGTTTTTTCTCCCTTTTTCTCTCTCTTTTTCTCTCTAGAACAAGACCTTGTCTTTTCAGGGTTCTTGGGATTTTTCCCTTGGATTCTTTTGATTTATGCAAGTTTAAGGTTATATCTTTTCATCTCTATCTAATATTTCACATTCCTATTCCCTAATCATGATTAACATCACCTCTATCACAAGATTTGGTGTGTTCTTCATGATTAGTGAGTATATCTTTTTAAGCTAATGGATGAGGTAGATTAGGTGGATTTCTTGGTAGATCTTGATGTCTAGAACTTAGTTTACATCTTCCCTCTCTTATTTGGTGTTTATAATTCTAGATTAGGCTAGATATAGTTAATATAGATCTTAGGGAATTCATGCACAGAAGGTGTTCGATGAAATTCCCCAAAGAACCAAATAAGGGATTTTCCATTCTTAGCCTAGGAGAGTAGTTGTCTAAGGAGTATTAGGGCCATAGGAACCTATGTTTATTGCTTGTTAATCATCCTATCACAAACGATAGTTTGTTCTTGATTTGGTGATTAACAAAGTGATTAAGACCATGAGAGTGGCTTAATCTTGTTTAAGTGTTCTAGGCTAAGGGAATTACTTGATTGTGTGAAATGACATCTAGATAGATCATGGAAGGATCCGAAATCAATAACCTCATCCAAGGGCTTGCCTTTATCTATTTGTTAAACTCGTTTTTGCTTTGTTTACTTGTGTTCTTGCATTTATTTTGAATCATTTAGGTTGTTAGAAACCAAAAAACTTCTTTTGCTTGCTTAACTTAGAAGGTTGTATGCATTCCTAGTGCTTGTAACGTATACCCATGGATTCGATACCCATATGCTACTTAGGCATTTGAGTAGTTGATACACACCAAAATCTTGTATCAGGACACCAATCAGAGCATAGGAGACGCCATTGGAGAATGTGAGGCAGTGGAGATTACCTTAACAACAACAAGAATAAGGGTTCATGTTAATGGACTCCAACCTCTTGTCATCACCTCTATTGTGGAGTTCCCAAATGCTGATGTAGCTGCTTCTCTGGTCTACGAAAAGCTGGAGCGCCATTGTAACCTATGTATGAGGCTAGATCATGAAGCAAAAGACTGCCCAGAATTTGGCCGCTCCCCCTCAACTAACCTGCAATCTCCACCTTCGCAAGTTCTGTTGGATCAGACACGAAAGGAGAGACCAGGTCAAAAGCTGCAAGATCCGAGGTAAAAAAACCCGCAGAAGCGGTGCCTTTACTAACACAAGAAGAGATAATTTCGCTAAGAATCATGCTATTTATAAAACTTATCCCATCCCCACGCACCACTACCCTTTGGTTCAAAGGAATGGGGACAGAGATACCACTGGATACGGAGATAGAAGTGGAAACTCTCATGATCACCGATCCTTTAATGAGGGCAGCTATGGCTCCAAAAGACCTCAACCAATCCTAAGGAACCAAAGCAACTTGTCTAGAGAGGAGCGCATAAGTTACAACTCTCATATTCGTCCTGGGAGATCTGAAAGAACAAGACTCAAGGAAAACTCCACTCATCCCCCAAGCTTCAGATGAGAAAGAGCATAATCCTCAAGGACTAACGCGTCAAGGACGAACTATAATACCAATCCAACCTCGCCTCCCCTTGAAAATATTGAGAAAGCAATGAAGGATGCAAGAGGAGAATTTAGAGAGGTTATGGTACAATATGCAAGTTGTGATGATCCTACCGAACGCGCTGCAAGAAGATAGAGATTTCGACTGGCAGAAATCTCAGGTCAACTGGAAGAAACATCAGTACAAATGGTTCTGGCGACTATTTTATCACAACCACAAGAGGTGGAGGCGACTGTAACTTCACAAGAAAGAATACCAGTATCACTAAGGCTAGACCTAGTAAATCTAGAGATTGCTAAATCTTCTGGTGTGAAGATAAAAGCAGCAGCTAAGGCTCAAACAAAAAGAAAGCCAGGTAGACCTCCTGGGAAGAGGACGATCCAAATCAGGCCAAAACCCCTGGTGGGTGCTAGCTCTCAAAAAAGGAAAGCGCGCCAGCTGCAAAACTCCCCCCCGAAGGAAACTGATTGTGGACACGATACATGGCCCTGAGAAACAGCCTCGCACCGCTGATTTAAGAGGTCTGATCTCCGTAGCCCCCCTGGGATCGCTTCTCGTCGGGTTGTCAGACCACCAATTTCAAAAATGATACCACCAACGAGGAAGAAGACGATGGATTTTCACACTCCATCAAATTTTGGAAACAAGAGATTCAAAAATGATAGCTTTATTTTGGAAACAAGAGATTGAGTTGGAAATCATCTCCTCCTGTGACAACTTTATCGATTCAAAGTTAATACATGAAGGCAAGTTGATTTATATTACGCTGGTGTATGGAGACCCATATAGAATCTTGTTCACGCCTCTCCTCATCTTTGATGCTTTGGCCTTTTCGGCTTTCTTCTTTTTCCTTGAATCTTTTAGGCTATCTTATTCTTAGAGCTAGTCTTATGATTTTATTTTTGCACCAACCAATCTATATAAATCCGATCCCCTTTTCCTTTCCCCCTTTTCATCTTTTCCAATCCACATTAGCATTCCGAACATACCCATTCGCAAAGTTTCAAATCGTTCCCCCAAACTTGAATCAAGAACCGCCATCCTAACTAGCCTATTCCTAGATTAACTCTGTGATGATGGAGCTAAGTCTACATGAGAATTCCCTCTTGTTGCCCTAAACCTAACACGTTTTGCCAAGTTCGTTCGAAAGAAAGGCCTCACAATTCACACACTAATAACAATGGCTAGAAAGAAGGTTGAGGTTAACCTTGTTGGTTTTTGTTAGAAGCTTGGCCTTGAGATTGGAATTGCTTTTGTGGGACTCCTTGAGCTTGATTAGATTGTGGAGGGTAGACTTGGTTTTGTGGATTCTCCACATTTGTGTTATGGTAAGAGAAGTTGGGGTGGTTCCTATAGTTTTGGTTGAACTCTTGTCTTTGATTGTTTCCTTGGTTCCCCACGTAATTCACCTCCTCTTGGGTGTTCATGTCCACTCTCTCCTCTTGATAGCAACCTTGATTCTCATCATAAGCATCCACAAAGCTAACCGACTTTTGAGAAGACACTAGGAGTTTATCAATCAAGTTGGATTGATTGTCCATCATGGAAGCTTGCTTATCCAATTTTTCATTAAGCGCTTTCATGTCCTTGGCGCTCTTGTTCTCATCAAAGTCGCTCGTGGTCCTTGTGGCACGGTCATAATCGTCGCCATAGGTCCCGTCACTTTGGGCCAAATTCTCTACTAGCTCCATTGCTTCCTCAACATCCTTAGCCAAGAAGTTACCGTTAGATGTCGTGTCAAGTGACATTCGGATCTTAGGCAAGGCACCTCGGTAGAGAGTGCTAAGGAGAGAGGCGTTGCTAAAGCCGTGATGAGTGCATTGAGAAGTGTAGCTTCTAAATCTCTCCCAAGCCTCGTTGAAAGACTCATTGGACCGTTGTGTGAAGCTTGAGATCTCATTGCGAAGCTTGGCGGTTCTAGCCGGTGAAAAGAATTTGGCAAGAAACGCACGTTTGCAATCATTCCACGAGATGATAGATCCTTGGGGTAAGTTATTTTCCCGTTGGTGAGCCTTGTCACCTAAAGAGAACAGGAAGAGACGAAGCTTGAAACCATCTTCGGAGACCCCATTGATCTTAGTGAGACAAAATATCTAGTCTAATTGGTCTATGTGGTCTAATGGATCCTCCATTGACAATCCGTGAAACTTGTTGGCTTGAACCATGTTGATCACCCCTGCTTCACTTCGAAGTTGTTGTTTTCCACCGGTGGAGCTTGAATGCCTTGCCGGTTTTGGTGAGCATTAGCGGTGTCACCTTCTCCAACAACGTGTCTAGCTCTTGGTGGATGGTTTGGACGGTTTGGTTGGTGATGGTTTCCATTGCCACCACCTCCTTGGTTGTTCCCATTCCCACCGTTCCCTTGGTGGGAAATGTTATCATGAATGTTCCCAAGTGGAATATCATGAAGATCTTCCATTTCGTTACCAACTTCTTTTTGTACTCTCACTCGGTTTCGTCTTGCTCTTGAACCCCTCTCAAGTTGATCAATGTCGTCCCTTGGTTCTACGAGGTTAGTATTGCCACGGGAACGAATATGCATGCACCTATAGAGAGAAAGAGCAATAGGAAGTAAAGAAGATTAGTAATCTTGGTAGAAAATAATACTTAATCACACAAAGAGCCTAATCTCAAAGTTAAAATCAAATCCCAATATGGCAACGTGATATATCATGGTTATTACCCCATTTAAGCCATGATATAAGTCATTTTTATAGAGTCTGTAGAGTCTTTTGGAGTCTTTTAGAGTCTTTTACAGGTCTTTGCACATTTGGAGCATTATTGGAATTATTGGAGCTTTCTGGAGTAGTTTGGAGCAAGAGCTGAAGTCGTGTTGCTGAGTACCTGATTTCACGTCAAGCATCGATCGATACCCTCTGGTATCGATCGACACCCATCGCAGCAAGACACGACCCGCGAGTTTTCCAAGACTTGAAGAATTGCAAAAGTGCCCAGAAGTCTTTGATAATTACAAGAAGACCCCAAGTCGTGATTTAGGTTATAAATAGGATTTTACAGCCATTGTTTAGGCTAGGTCTTTTTACACTTACTTTTGATTTACTCTGGGTTTGAGAGACAAGTCTGATTTCCCTTCGTCCGAGATCAGATCTCAGAACCTTTGTAACTCTTTCTGATTTATAGAGTATTTATTCAAACATGTTTATTGATTTAATATTCATGTCTGAGTAGATCTCTCGTTAGGTTTGGGGATTCTCATAAGGGATTTCCTTGAATGCTAGGTTGATTATCTGTTAGGATTCATCATCTAAATTAGTTCTTCACCATAGGTTGTTCTTAAAACTAATTCTAGGTTGACGAATCTGGAACTTAGATCTTAGGATAATTGATTAGGCACGACAGTGCGATTAATTACCTGATAGAACCTTAGGTGAGCAAATTGATTATTCGCAAAGAGATTTGGTTTAGTCAATTTGTGAACATATCAAACCTGAATTTAAAGCTGATTTAGATTGTAGGATTCGCAAAGAGATTTGGAATTCCTAGGATTTAGATTTAGATAGTTTTCGCAACGACAGTTGGTTAACTATATTCTAGTGATTTGAGTTCAAGAACTGTGCTTAATCCGAATCCTATTAGTTAGTTTATTTATGCATTCATTGATTTCCTGAGATATATCCCTGAACCTATTTTCCTCCCATCGAATACAACTCGTTCTTTACTTTCTGTTCTCTGTTTAAACTGAACTGCTTAGCTTAGCTCGATTCTAAATAATCTACTGTGTGTTTCCGTGAGTCCTTGTGTTCGACCCCTAGCTAGACTACAACAACTGCTTTAGTACTGTTTAGGGTATTAAATTGAGCATATCAATTTTGGCGCCGTTGCCGGGGACTCAATTCGCCATTAGATTTTAGATTAGAGTTTCGACTAAGTTCGTCGGTATCGATCGACACCCACCAGTATCGATCGATACTAGGCGAATTTTTCTTTGGTTACTAACGCTTCTTACCTAGTGTGTTTCAGGTGCAAACTTGGGACGTGCAAGGAGGAACACTACACATACACCAGCGATGAGCAACACAGCGATCATTGCGCCAGCTGGGCGTAACTACGTTGGTGGAGATGCAATGGTTACTCGAGATCGGACGATTGGTGAGTGCAACATGCCTCATCAGTATTATACCAATCGTTCGGCGATCCGCATTCCTACGTTCGAGAGGAACGACTTTGAGCTGAAGCCAGCCTACTTTGCTCTTGTGGGATCACATCTTTTTCATGGCCTTCCTCACGAACATCCTATGGACCACATAGAGAAATTCGAAGATTTGGTCACTAGCGTGAAATACGATGGAGTGTCCAACGAATTCCTCTTCTGCAAGCTTTTCCCATACTCTCTTGGTGGGGAAGCTACTTACTGGCTGAGGCAACTACCTCCAGGATCACTGACTACCTGGGACGAGATCAAGAGCGCCTTCTTGAACAACTTCTTTGATGATGCAAGATCCGAGGAAATCAGGAACAAGATCTCTAATTTCTCTCAGGGAAAAACTGAAGGACTTAAGGTTTCTTGGGAGCGTTTTCGATCTTATCAGAGGGATTGTCCGCATCATGGTTTCGACATAGTTCAATTGCTGAAATTCTTCTTCAGAGGGATCGATTGTAGGTACCAGATGGCATTGGACTCTGCTAGCAATGGGAACTTCTTCACTAGATATCCTGACGATGCTTACCAGCTGATCGAAAACTTTGCATCTAGCCATAGTGCCAAGAATGCAGATCTTGAACGAAAGAATGTTTACCTTGCTGGAAAGGATGCAGTGGAACATGTTAACTACGTGGGTAGAGATGGATCTCCAGATCAAAGGCATAGATACCCATCCACTCCGGACAGATCTTCTGAAATCAGGATGGAGTCCATGCTTGAACGAATCCTTCAAGGACAGCAGCAGATGTCGTCACTCTTCAACAGACGGCTGGATGACATATACACCGATCTGAATAGCAAGATAGAGGCTCTCAGCGTTCGTCAGACGATTGCAGATACACAGTCAGCCCAGACTGCCAAGATTTTGGCCACTCTCGCCAAGGACTGTGAGGCTGATCCCGAAATCACCAAGGTATCGACCGACACTACCAAGCATCGATCGATACCAAAGAAGATCTTTCCTCGTGACGTGTCAAAACTCAGAGTATCGATCGACACCCTTCCTGGTATCGATCGACACCCTTCCTGGTATCGATCGATACCCCTCGCAGAATGAGCCGGAGCGCATGAAGAGGCCTGATTTGATTGAGCAGAGAAGCTACAACCCTAGACTGTCATATCCTCAACCACCTCCATTGACGCAGCTGACTAAACGGGCAGACCCAGGAATTTTCTCAGTTCCATGCTCCATCTCTGGAGCTAAATTCGACGAATCTCTCGTCGACTCAGGCGCTAGCGTCAATGTCATGTCTAAGGAAATTGCAGAACTACTAGGAGCTGATATTCGATCTCCCAAGACGTCTATCACATTCGCGAATTCGTCTACCTCTACTCCATATGGCGCAATCACCGATTTGCTTGTCAAAGTAGGAAGTTGTCTGATCCCTACCGATTTTCAAGTCATTGAGATGGGTACAAATTCGATTACGCAGTTGATCTTGGGAAGACCGTTCATGGCCACAGTTGGTGCTATCATGGATACGCCGAACAAGAGGATCTCATTCTCGTATATTGACAAAGAGGTGTACTACGATGCCATACCTCTCAGGAGAACTCCTACGCACACCTCTTGCACCACCATTGTCACAGGAGAGACTTTGATGATTGATCCTTCAGAAGAACCTCCTGACGCACCAACTATCACAGATATTCTAGATGGTTCTTCTATCACCATCAAGAAAAATGCTGAAATGGTTAAGACAAGGGACATAGCAAAGTGCGAGGAAGCGAAGATTACTCCTTCTGTGATTCTGAAACCTCAGAAGTACGATGGTGATTCGATCCAATACAAGGTGAAAAGCACGGGGAATTCAAGGCCATTTTCCAAAGCGAGAGTGCTCCTCACCTCAGAGCTGAAAGAAAAAGGATCGAAGTTCGTGGAACACATGCTGAACAGAACCCTGACGTTGGCGATGTCGAATTGTGGAGCTTGTTTCGATGCAAGTTCTCACCTTTCTCCTGACTGATCGCCCGTACAGGCAAGCTCGTGACGTAAAACAAGCGCTTGGTGGGAGGCAACCCACTGGTGAGTCTGTATATAAACCCTTTTCTTTTGTTTATTTTTGGTTTCGTGTCTTGTGTCAAAACGTGAAGCAGATTTCCACGATGAGTGTCGATCGATACACCCTGGTATCAATCGATACTAAGCGTTTAAGAGGAACTTTATCCCACACGCGTGTCGATCGACACCATCCCGTGTCGACTGGAAACAACAAGTATCGATCGATACCCCTTGGTATCGATCGACACCCCACGGCCAGGTAAGTGCTTTCTTAAAACCCTGGGTCTCTTTCTTTTCTCAAATAGTACCCATCGTTCGATACTCGAGAGAAAACCAATCCCAAATCACCAAATCTTCGTTTCTTCACGGATTTGACTGATTTTTGTGCCTAACCTCATCGGATTTCCACCCTCTATTCATCTCTATCATCGATCCACCCGATCTACGAGGTATGACACACTAAATCCTCTTTCTAGGTCGAAAAGCACAAGGTTAAGTTTTTGTGGTTTTAGCCCTTTTTCACTAGTTTTTGCATAGCAATGCCTGTTGAATAAGTGTT
The DNA here is from genome assembly GCA_002933935.1 of Eutrema yunnanense. Classification (NCBI taxonomy): domain Eukaryota; kingdom Viridiplantae; phylum Streptophyta; class Magnoliopsida; order Brassicales; family Brassicaceae; genus Eutrema; species Eutrema yunnanense. Next base: position 34,842 of record PKML01043540.1, on the reverse strand, counting down.
TAGAACTGCCAATCGAAACCTTCTGCGCTATGAACTTGAACTTTTTGACAGATTGATGGATTTTAGGGTTTTTGGTTCGCCAGTCGCCAGGGTATCGATCGATACCTTGGTGGTATCGATCGATACCTTACGTCCAGATATGGGATTTTGAGAAATTTGATGCTGATTGTCATTGTGCTCTTGTCTTTGATTGCAGATGACATCTCGGTCCAAGAGACCTAGGACAGACGCATCCAGCTCCAACCCGCGCCCAAAGACATACCTTCTGATGCAACACGTTAAGGTTTTGGATGGAATATTTTGGTAACCGGGTGTGGTCCAATCTTGCCTGCGCAATGATCGCTACAAATTCCTGGTTGCTGGAACTTCCGAGTGTATCGAGGTCCCACACAACTTGCTGCTCGAAATCCGAGATTCGCCTGGAACAGAGCCTTTAGTACCTCATGCTGCTCCTACGGCCCCTAGCGTCTCATGTCGAGCACCTTGGCCTAAGAGGAACGAGAAGGCTAAGATTCCTTGCACCAGAGCTTGGGAAGGAACGGACAGGGCAACCGTTGAGAGCTCGGATTGCGTCTACAGGCCCATCTCTGACGATTGGGATGACTATGATACGTTGCATTACAACGGATGGCTAGGCATTGGTGTTCAGCCTACTCGATTCGTTGATGGGGTTGTCCTGCATCGTTTGGGCATAGATGGAGAGCTCCAATGTCTACTTGGGAGGATTGGTCTAGGCACTCTTGCTACACAGCAGTACGACCTATTCCCTGACTTGGTTCGTCAGTTCATGGCGACAGTTCGCGTCTACTACGAGGACGAGGATCTTAAGGACGCGCAGGAGGGTACCTTGACCTTCTTGATTCGCGGGATTAGGTATAGGCTGCCCCTTCCTGACCTGTGTGACATCTATGGCTTTCAGAGAGCCCTCAGGAGAGTCGAGCTTCCTACGTCACATCCTGACGTGCACGGTTTCTGGGCACATTTTGGGACTGGTGTCTATCGTTCTAGCACATCCACCCAGATGGATGTGCGTCACCCTGTCCTGCGCTGTTTGGTTAGGATTCTGAGCAACACCCTCCTATGCAAGATGGAACCAAACAAGATGCGATTCTCTGAGCTTTTGGTGCTGGCCTTGGCTATCAGAGACATCATTCCGGGAGAGGATTACGAGTGGCCTGAGCTTACAGAGGTCAACCTGGGAGCTGTATTCGCACATCATTTGGTCTCTTTGAAGACTAAGCCTTTTGTAGGCAAGAGCACGAGAGGCACAGCTAGGAAGACCGAGTCTGTTGGGAGTTTTCTCACCCCTATCTTTCAGCACTTTGGTATCAGTACCGCGAGCTGCTCCATCACCACTACACGTCTCTTCATGGATGAGCAGCATCTACAGAACCTGAGGTGGCTGAAACCTCAGCTACGTTGGTATTTCTCTACATCTGGTGGAGATTTTCTCGTTCAGCTGCCCAACAGAGGGCTGACAGACATTGGTGACACCCCATCACAGCTGCGTTTTGAGCCTGCTGAGGATCTACTGATAGCACCTCCTGCTACTCGACGCCGTGGACCTGTCACTAGAGCCCCTGCTCCTGCTGAGGATGAGCCAGCCATCGACCTTGCTGGAGGTCGATCTCGCCATACACGTGGCCTTCCATCCTCTGCGCGCACTTTCGCCCCACCACCTGCTGTCCCGATGGATGCTGACACCTTTCAGAGGTACATGGTTGAGAGTCTCGAGAGCATCTGGACCGCGATCTCGACTCTCTCTCGCTGTGGCTGCATTGCTCCTTCTCGCCCACGCTCACCGTCCAGAGAGGGACCATCTCATGCTGCTGACGAGAGTGATTCTGAGGGGACGGAGGACTAGTAATCCTTCTTTCTGACTTTCACGTTTGTCTTTTTCTTTCTTTTTATTTGCTTCTGTTGAACTTATGTCACAGTTTGTTTTTGCATTTGAGCTTCTTGGGATTTTTATTTGATCTACCATGTTGCTTTTGACCTGTTTTTGAGTGTTCCTAACAGTGCTAATTTCTAACACAACGGAACGCTTTCCCTGGTTAAGCAACTCGACACCACTGATTTTTAATCATTGTGTCGAAACACGGCTGGTATCGATCGATACTACTTGGTGTCGATCGATACCCTGTGCAGGTACGGTTCTTCCTCTTCAAATATCCACTCAGTTCATTTGTTTCCTTTCACCAACTCTAGGCTAGATAACACTGGGGACAGTGTTGTTCAAGTCTGGGGGAGGTGTCTGCTGACATTGTTTTTGTTTTTCTTAGAGTCAGTCGTTTTATCGAGTCAAAATTGTTTTATTGAGTCAAAACCTGTTGGAGATAATGATCCTGTGTTTGAACATATTGATGTGATTTTGTTTTTGAGTGCACAGTGTTACAAAACCAGTTCTAGATCGACTAATGAAAATCCAAAGACTGACCAGTTGACCAGAAAACATCCATGTCTCCGGCAGAGTTCTTCTGAAACCTGAGCCAAATTTTTGCACTTCATCAATGTGGTTAGTGTTTTTAGAGCTTGATTCATCATTCATATCTGATAAAGGAACCCATGTGTTTAGAGTTATAGTATCTCTCTCCCCTGTTATAAGTTGCTAGAAAAAGAGCATAAAAGATTGAAATGATTTTCTTCTGAGTAGAGGGCTAGGAAAATTTCCAAGGATCCCATTATTCTATTCAAGAGGAAATGATCACACAAAGGTTTGGAAGCGAGGCTAGGATTTTCCTATGATGCCATTATTCGCCTACATCCTTTGATACATAGAAAGGGAAGAACCGGGGACTTGGTGGCAAACACCATCAGTACTCGCGTCTCATACCTTGATGTGTATATGCTGAGCTGAAAAATAAAAAAAAATGGAACATAATAAGAGATAAGTCTGGGGGAGAGAAATTGATACTAAAAGTGCAAAAAGGGTGGTTCCTTGTCATGATATTGTCTGGTAAACAGTCTAGAAGGTTCTTAAGCATTAACTGGAGCGATGAAACTGGCGATGAAGGTTTTACTTGAACAAAGCTGTGAGATTTTGTATGGAGTCTGGAAAAGCTGGGAATGTCTACGGAGAAGTACATGGTGGTTAGATCGAAAGCTGGTTAGGTGACATTTGGGTACTTGGAAAGAAGGTCATTTCGATGGTTCATGCACAGGTGAGTCTCCGCGTTTTCAAACCTCTTTCTCTGGTTTAGTCTTCTATTTGCTTGAGGGCAAGCAAAGGCTAAGTCTGGGGGAGTTGATATATCATGGTTTTTACCCCATTTAAGCCATGATATAAGTCCTTTTTATAGAGTCTGTAGAGTCTTTTGGAGTCTTTTAGAGTCTTTTACAGGTCTTTGCACATTTGGAGCATTATTGGAATTATTGGAGCTTTCTGGAGTAGTTTGGAGCAAGAGCTGAAGTCGTGTTGCTGAGTACCTGATTTCACGTCAAGCATCGATCGATACCCTCTGGTATCGATCGACACCCATCGCAGCAAGACACGACCCGCGAGTTTTCCAAGACTTGAAGAATTGCAAAAGTGCCCAGAAGTCTTTGATAATTACAAGAATACCCCAAGTCGTGATTAAGTTTTAAATAGGATTTTACAGCCATTGTTTAGGCTAGGTCTTTTTACGCTTACTTTTGATTTACTCTGGGTTTGAGAGACAACTCTGATTTCCCTTCGTCCGAGATCAGATCTCAGAACCTTTGTAACTCTTTCTGATTTATAGAGTATTTATTCAAACATGTTTATTGATTTAATATTCATGTCTGAGTAGATCTCTCGTTAGGTTTGGGGATTCTCATAAGGGATTTCCTTGAATGCTAGGTTGATTATCTGTTAGGATTCATCATCTAAATTAGTTCTTCACCATAGGTTGTTCTTAAAACTAATTCTAGGTTGACGAATCTGGAACTTAGATCTTAGGATAATTGATTAGGCACGACAGTGCGATTAATTACCTGATAGAACCTTAGGTGAGCAAATTGATTATTCGCAAAGAGATTTGGTTTAGTCAATTTGTGAACATATCAAACCTGAATTTAAAGCTGATTTAGATTGTAGGATTCGCAAAGAGATTTTGAATTCCTAGGATTTAGATTTAGATAGTTTTCGCAACGACAGTTGGTTAACTATATTCTAGTGATTTGAGTTCAAGAACTGTGCTTAATCCGAATCCTATTAGTTAGTTTATTTATGCATTCATTGATTTCCTGAGATATATCCCTGAACATATTTTCCTCCCATCGAATACAACTCGTTCTTTACTTTCTGTTCTCTGTTTAAACTAAACTGCTTAGCTTAGCTCGATTCTAAATAATCTACTGTGTGTTTCTGTGAGTCCTTGTGTTCGACCCCTAGCTAGACTACAACAACTGCTTTAGTACTGTTTAGGGTATTAAATTGAGCATATCACAACGGCGCCAAATTGTTACTAAGACTTTTCGGTCTTAAAAAGGTATAACTTAAATACAAGTAGAATAAGATGTAATCAATTCATATTAGGAGATGACTCTAAGTATTAAGAATGATGATAAACCCATATTTTACATCTTCTAGCATGCATATTATTTGGAGTTTGGTGTCTCATTGATATATCATGGTTTTTACCCGTTTTAGGCCATGATATAAGTCCGTTTTATAGAGTTTTTCTGCCATTTGGTAGTGTTTTAGAGTCTTTTACAGGTTTTAGCACGTTTGGAGCATAATTGGAGATATTGGAGCTTTCTGGAGCATTTTCGACACAACAGAAGTTCATGTAGCTGAATACCAGATTTGAAGCTTCGGTATCGATCGATACTGGCTAGTATCGGTCGATACCCACTTCAGCAGACACGAGTCACGACTTTTCCAAGAGTTGAAGAATTGCAATTTGGTCCAGAAGACTTTAATAATTACAAAAAGCCACAGAACGTGTTTTAGGATTATAATTAGGTTTTTCAGCCACTTTGATGGCTATGCTTTATTCTACTCTTGATTCTACTTTGGTTTTTGGAGAGACAACTCTGAACTCCTCTTTTCTTATTGATTTCTTTGATGATCTATTCAATCATGTTGTTTTCAATATCCATGTCTGAGTAGATCCACTTTAGGTTCAGGGTTCTCATAAAGGGTTTTCTCTGAATGCTAGGTTGATTAGTGAATTAGGATTCACCATCTGAATTAGTTTTTCGCTTTAGGTCGTGTTCAAAACTTGTTCTAGATTATCTACCTAGAACATAAATCTTAGGATAATTGATTAGGCGCGAGAGTGCGATTAACTACCTGATAGAACCTAAGGTGAGCAAAATAACTATTCGCAAAGAAATTTGGTTTAGTTGTTTTGTGAACAAATCAAACTTGAACTAAAAGCTGGTTTAGACTTTAGGATTCACAAAGAGATTTGGAATTCCTAGGATTTAAACTTAGTGATTTGAGTTCAAGAACCGCGCTAAATCTGAATCCTGACTAGTTAGTTTATCTGCATACAATTGAATTCATGAGAAATACCCTGAACCTATCTTTCTCCCAATCGAATTACAACTTATTTAATTTACGCACTGCTTTTAATTACATCTTTTGGTTTAGCTTAATTCGAATCTATTTGATCTATTGTGTGATTTATGTGAGTCATTGTGTTCGACCCCTATATATACTGCAACAACTGCTTAGTACTTTTATGGTATTAATTTGAGCAGCTCAAATTTGGCGCCGTTGCCGGGGACTCAATTTCGCCAATAGATTTTAGCTTAGAATTTTGTCTAAATCGTTGAGTATCGATCGACACCCTAGTGGTATCGGTCGATACCCGTCGTGAATTTTAGTTACTTACGTTCTTGACTTTTGTGTTTCGGATGCATGCCTCTTCGAGAAACCAGAAGGAACAAGAACACTCCGCTAGTTGACCTGTCAGACGAGCAGCTAGCACAGTTGGAACGTACAAACAAGAAAGCAAAAACACCAGCATAGATGAACAATCCAGTTATTTTGATTCAGGATGCTGCTGGAGCTTTGAGAGACCAAGAGGGTCAATTGTGCAATGAGAGAGGGCAGCGACTTGATGAAGCTGGAAATATCATTGTCCCTGCAGTTGCTGTGAATGTAGGGGACGCTGTGATTAATCGCGGTAGAACGATTGGTGAATACAACAGGTCTGATCAGTTTTATGCCAATCGATCAGCGATTCGCCCTCCACCATTTCAGAGGAATGACTTTGAGCTGAAACCTGCATACTACACTCTTGTGGGTAAGCATCTTTTTCATGGTCTTCCTCATGAACACCCTATGGATCACATTGAGAGGTTTGAGGATTTATTTACAAGCATCAAGTGCCATGGAGTATCCTATGATTACCTTTTCTGCAAGCTCTTCCCATACTCTCTTGGTGGAGATGCCACTTACTGGCTGAAGCAGTTACCAGATGGGTCAGTGATTACTTGGGATGAGACCAAGACTGCGTTCCTTGATAACTTCTATGATGATGCGAGATCCGAAGAGCTAAGGAACAAGATTTCCCAGTTTTCTCAGGGTCCGAGAGAGGCACTCAAAGCTGCTTGGATTCGTTTCAGGTCATATCAGAGAGATTGTCCGCACCATGGGTTCACTCAGGTTCAGCTGCTGGGTACTTTCTACAGAGGGATTGATTGGAGGTATCAAATGTCCTTAGATGCTGCAAGTAATGGAAATTTCAACACAAGGTATCCCGACGATGCTTATGTGTTGATTGAGAACTTGGCATTAGCAATAGTACCAAGAAATAGACATGGAGCGCAAGAAGCAAGCTGGTAACTTGGATAGCAGTCAAATCGCAGAGGTGATTGCTAAGTTGGATTCAATGCACAATCTGTTGATGGGAAAGACCTAAAAAGCGGTCCACTTTGCTGCTGAAGATGAAGTGCAGAACATTAACTATATTGGTGGAGACGACTTTGGATCGAATCAGTTTGGGCAGAAACCTTTCCAGAGCAGTGGCTACACAAGGAACTATGAGAGTTCATCTTATCAACCTATACTTGCTAAGAGTCCTGAGAGTAAGATTGAGGCTATGTTTGAACAACTGGTTCAAGGACAGCAGCAGATAACAGTGAATTTCAATGGTAAGTTGGAGGCTATGTACAAAGATCTGAGTGGAAGGATCGAAGCTCTCAGTATTCATCAGAAGATGCTGGAAACTCAAGTAACTCAGACTGCAGCAGCTGGCAAGGAAAGATGGTTCATTCACACAATGAACACGTCAATGCAATCACTGTAAGAGGTGCTGAAGAGATTACTGCGGTGGTAGAAAAGAGTTTGAATGCAGGAAATTTCGACGCTCGTGTAGAAGATGACGACGAGGATTCAGCGAATCCCAGAGTATCGACCGACACCAGAGAGCATCGATCGATGCCCTTCCAAATCCTCTCTCGAGACGAGTCAGAACCCCGAGTATCGATCGATACCCTACCTGGTATCGATCGACACCAATCGCAGACCGAGCCATAGATGCTGAAGAGAGCGGAAGTGATTGAGGAACGTGTTTATAAGCCTAAGGTGCCATATCCTAGACCACCTAGACACCTTAGAGACCCTATTTCTCCAAAGCAGCTGCGTGGCTTTGAGAAGATGGTACGAAGGATCCCCCTTACACTGACTTTTGAAGAAGCTCTAGAGTACCGCCCCCTGCTAAGTCACTTCCGAGATTGCAGAGAAACTGAGGAAGAGATTAAGGCGCTTTTTGCCAAGGTCAGAAGTACACCACCTCCGCCAAGGCAGTTGACAAAACGGGAAGACCCAGGAATATTCTTCGTTCCATGCGCCATCTCTAGAGTTGAACTCAAAGAGTCTCTCGTTGACTCAGGGGCTAGAGTCAATGTTATTTCAAGGGAAATTGCAGAGATATTAAGAGCTGATATTCAACCACCCAAGTCAACCATCACATTCAGCCGGTCTTGGGACAGGAATCATAACCGCCCCATCTCAACCGGCCAGAAGTGGGGCGGTCCGCATCTTTTGCCCAAAAAGATCCAATTCGACCGGGTCAGAACCTGGTTTGTTTCGGGTCGACCCGGTCGAATACTATTCACTATAAATACAACTTTACCTAATTTTTGCCATTTTATGCTTTTTCTTATGCTCAAAAACCCTTACCTTTGAGATAGTTTGAGATTTGGAAAAAAGATCCTTTGTTTTATGCAATTTAGTATTTGTTTTCATCAATCCCTTCTATCTATCTTCTTTCTAGTTTGATTATTCAACATCTATCCATGGAATCATCCTCTATCCAAATCGATTTTGAGGGGTTCTTAATGGGTCTTGGGTAGTCTTTTAGGGTTTAGAGATGGGATAGATTAGGATGTTCCTAGGCTTGATTCATGGTGTTTAGGGTTAGATTTTCTTATATCCTTTCTTGTTTAGTGTTCTTAATGCTAAATCTAGCTTGAAAAAGTAGGTTTAGATCATAATTCATGCACACCAAGTGTTTGATGAAATGCCTTGATGAATTAAACAACAGTTTTACATTTATAGCCTATGATAATAGTTGTCTAGGGTGTATCTTTGGTTGATCTTGTTGATTTAAACTTAATGATTGCTAATCAATGATCCACAAATGAGAGTTTGTTAATGGATTAAGTGATTAGCATAGTGATTAATTGCTTGAAAGAGAATTAGTCAAGTTTAGGATCTTATGCCTAGGGATTAGCTTGTTTGAGTAAATGAACATCATGAATTGAACTTGGGACTTCTTATATCAATAACCCTATCTCTAGATTCGCTTTTGCTTATTGATTTACATCTTGCTTAGTTGCTTACTTGCCTTAATATAGTTATTTAATCACAACACACTTGTTTAGCTTAATTTACAATTGTTCCTTGCATTCTTAGTGATTAGGATAAATCCCGATAAGGTTCGATAACCTCTTATGCTACAATTGCATTTAGAGAATTTACTATATAGATACCAAAATATCTTGTATTAATTTGGCGCCGTTGCCATATTGGGATTTGTTTTAACATTGAGATTTAGGCTATTTGTGAGATTAAGCCTTATTTGCTACCAAGTTACTAATCTTGTTTGCTTCCTATTGCTCTTTCTCTCTATAGGTGCATGCATACCCGTTCCCGTGGTAATACTAACCTAGTAGAACCGAGGGACGACATTGATCAACTTGATAGGGGTTCAAGAGCAAGAAGGAACCGTGTGAGAGTTCAAGAAGAGGTGGAGCACTTTGAGAATGTTCCACTTGGGAACATCAATGAACCCATTCCCCACCAAAGGAACGGTGGGAATGGGGATGAACACGACAACAATCAAGGAGGTGGTGGCAATGGAAACCATCACCGTCCTAACCACCCACCTAGAGCTAGTGATATGCACAAATTAATACCCTAAAAAGTACTAAAGCAGTTGCTGCAGTATATCAGGGGTCGAACACAAGAACTCAGAGAAATCACACAATAGATTATATAGTATCGAATCAAGCTAAGCAATTCAGATTTAACAAAAAAGCAGTAAGCAGTAAACGAGTCGTAATTCGACGGAAAAGAGATAGGTTCAGGGATATTTCTCAGAAAATCAATGAATGCAAAATAAACTAACTAATTAGGATTCAGGTTGCGCACGGTTCTCGAACTCAAATCACTAAAGTATAATTAACCAACTGTCGTTGCGAGAATTATCTAAATCTAAACTTCAGAATCCCAAATTTCTTTGTAAACTCCTAAGAATAAATCAGCCTTAATATCGAGTTTGATATGTTCACAAATAATTTAAACCAAATCTCTTTGCGAATAATTAATTTGCTCATTTAAGGTTCTATCAGATTACTCAATTGCACTGTCGTGCCTAATCGATTAATCTAAGATCTAAGTTCTAGGTGATCAATCCAGAATTAGCTTTGAGAACAACCTAAGGCGAAGAACTAATTCAGATTATGAACCCTAAACAACTAATCAGCCTAGCATTCAAAGAAATCCCTTATGAGAATCTCTAAACCTAACAAGAGATCTACTCAGACATGGAAATTGAATCAATAAACATGTTTGAATAAATACTCAATAGAAAAAAAGAAAGAGTAACAAAAGGGTTCAAATTTTCTCTCGACGAACAGAGTTTCAGAATTGTCTCCCTCAAAAGCTCTCTCAGAAATCCAGAATAAATTCAGCGTAGCCAACAAAGTGGCTGTAAAACCTAATTAAATAATCTAAACACGAATTGGGGTCTTCTTGTAAATATTAAAGTCTTCTGGGCAAGTTCTGCAATTCTTAAAACTTCACTAAAAGTCGCGACTCGTAATCTCCTCGATGGGTGTCGATCGATGCTTGATGCTTTGATCGGGCACTTAGTCACCAGACTTCAGTTTTGCTCCAGAACGCTCCATAAAACTCCAATATTTCCAATAATGCTCCAAATGTGCTAAAACCTGTAAAAGACTCTATAATAGAATAAAGACTCGATAAAACGGACTTATATCATGGCTTAAACGGGGTAAAAACCATGATATATCAACTCCCCCAGACTTAGCCTTTGCTTGCCCTCAAGCAAATAGAAGACTAAACCAGAGAAAGAGGTTTGAAAACGTAGAGACTCACATGTTCAGGAACCATCGCAAAGATCCTTTTCCCAAGCACCCAAATGTCACCTAACCAGCTTTTGATCTAACCACCATGTAATTCTCCGTAGACATTCGCAGCTTCCCAGACTACACACATTATCTCACATCATCGTTCAAATAAAGCCCTCATCGCCAGTTTCATCGCTGCAGCCAATGTTCAAGAACCTTCTAGATTCTTTACCATACAATATCATGACAAGGAACCATCCAATTTCACACTTTTTGTATCAGTTTCTCTCCCCCAGACTTATTTCTTATTATGTTCTCTTTTTTTTTTAGATCTGCATATACACATCAAGGTCCGAAACGCGAGTATTGATGGTGTTTGCCACCGAATCCCCGGTTCTTCCCTCTCTATGTATCAAAGGTTTATGCGAATAGTGGTATCACAGGAAATTTTCCTAACCTCGCTTTCAACCTTTGTGAGATCATTCCCTCTTAAGTAGAATAATGGGATCGCTAGAAATTTTCCTAGCCCTCTACTCAGAAAAAAATCATTTCATCTTTTATGCTCTTATTTATCAACTTATAACAGGGGAGAAATGTACCATTACTTTAAACATATGGGTTCCTTTGTCAGATATGAATGATGAATCAAGCTCTGTAAAGACTAACCACATCGATGAAGTTCAAAAATTTGGCTCAGGCTTCAGAAGAACTCTGCTGGAGACATGGATGTTTTCTAGTCAACTGGTCAGTCCTTAGATTTTTCATTAGTCGATCTAGAGCTGATCCTGCAACACTGGTCACTCAAAAGAAAAATCAAAACAACAATTCAAGCACATGATCATCATCTCCAACAATTTTTGACTCAATAAAACTTTTTTGACTCGATAAAACAACTGACTCTAAGAAAAACAAACACAATGTCAGCAGACACCTCCCCCTGACTTGAACAACACTGTCCCCAATGTTATCTAGCCTAGAGTAGGTAAAAGAAAACAAAAGAACAGAATATAATTAAGAGAAGCAAGAAGTTACCGTGTTGGAACATCTGGTGTCGACAGACACACGGCCTTGTATCGATCGATACCAAGCTTAAGTCGACATAATGAACCATTTTATTCGCGATTGGTGTCGACCGATACCAATGGGGTATCGATCGACACTAAGGCGATTTCGAGTTTTGCTTCTTGTTTAACCTGACTCAAACACAGAACGAAAAATAAAAAGAAAAAGAAAAAGACTCAAAAGCAGACTCACCAGTGGGTTGCCTCCCACCAAGCGCTCGTTTAACGTCATTAGCTTGACTGTAACGCCATTCAGCATGTGGGTGCATCATCCAAAGGCAATATCTGCCTGTTGGAATCTCGGCTTTCGCCCAATAGTGTTTCACCAGCACGACATCACCATGTGGTCTGACCTCCTTGATTGTGAAGGGACCTGACCAACGACAACGCAGTTTACTAGGAAACAGTTGCAAACGAGAGTTCATACATAAGTACCTGGTCGTTCGGCTCAAAATGTCTGGAGATGATCTTCTTATCATGATAGGCCTTAGTTCTCTCCTTGTACAGCTTCGAGTTCTCGTAGGCGTGGTGCCTAATATCATCCAACTCGTTCAGCTTAATCAACCTCCTCTCAGCTGCAGGCTTGATGTCAAAGTTCAGCAACTTCGTCGCCCATGTTGCCTTGTGTTCGATCTCCACCGGAAGGTGACATGCTTTCCCATACAGCAAGTGAAATGGTGTAGTGCCCAGCGGTGTCTTGAAAGAAGTCCTATAAGCCCATAGCGCGTCATCCAGCTTCTTAGACCAATCCTTCCTAGAAGCACCCACTGTCTTCTCCAAAAATTCCTTGATTTGCCTGTTGGAAACCTCGACTTGCCCACTGGTCTGAGGGTGATATGAAGTAGCCACGCGATGATTTACAACATACTTCTTCAGTCTCGAAAATCTTGTTGATAAAGTGAGAACCACCATCACTTATCACTATTCGAGGTTCTCCTAATCGAGGGAAAATGATGGTCTTAAACAGCTTAACGACCTCCGAAGAATCATTGGTTCTGCTAGCAATCGCCTCCACCCATTTGGACACATAGTCCACAGCAACCAGGATGTACCTGTTCTCGTGTGACGAGGGAAAGGGACCCATAAAATCGATGCCCCAGCAATTGAAAACTTCAACCTCAAGGATGAAATTATGTGGCATCTCATGTCTTTTGCTGATCTTCCCTCTCCTCTGACAGACATCACACTGTGAGATATATGCATGAGCATCCTTGAACATAGTAGGCCACCAGAAGCCTGCTTGAAGAACTTTGGACACCGTCTTGAAAGTAGCAAATTGACCAGCATACTCAGAACCATGGCAATGAAGAAGAATTGCTGGCACCTCAGACTATGCAACGCATCTTCTGTAGATACCATCTGAGCAGTGCTTGTATAGGTAAGGCTCATCCCAAAAGAATCTCCTCATCTCGCGCATAAACTTCTTCTTCGCATACTTTGTGGGATACTTCAGCTCAGTCTCTACAGCAAGGTAGTTGGCGATGTCAGCGTACCATGGTCGTGAAGGACTAGAGACAGCAGCTAGATAGACATCATAAGAGTCGAAGTGCTTTGCAGACAAAATACGTCCAAATCGCGACGAGTATCGATCGACACTAGGTGAGTATGGATCGATACCGTAAGTCTGCTCTCGTGAAAATTGCAGATTTTCGGGACAAACGTCTTGAAGCTGAGCTTGAATGAAGTAAATACCTTCATCTGGCAAGAAATCATCAATAGGTATGACTTCATCGACCTTTAATCGCGATAAGTGATCAGCAACGCCATTCTCAAATTCTCTCTTGTCCTTGATCTCGATGTCGAACCCTTGTAGCAAAAGAACCCATCGGCATAGACGAGGCTTGAGGTCCTAGTTCTTCAGCAGGTATTTGAGAGCAGCATGGTCTGTGTGGACAATAACCTTGCTCCCAATCAAGTAGGACCGAAATTTCTCAAAACAGAAAACAACAGCAAGTAACTCCTTCTCAGTGGTGCTGTAATTGCGCTGAGAATCATCCAACGTCCTGCTGGCATAATAAATAGCATGGAGCTTCTTGTCTTTCCTCTGACCCAACACAGCTCCAACAACAAAATCACTTGCATCGCACATAACCTCAAAAGGTAAACTTCAATCAGGTGGTTGGACAATAGGAGCACTTACCAATGCCTTCTTAATCTCCTCGAAGGCTGTAAGGCAATCAGATGTGAAATCAAACATGACTTCCTTACATAACACGACTGTGAGTGGGCGTGCAAGCTTAGAGAAATCCTTGATGAATCTCCTTTAGAACCCATCATGACCAAGGAAGCTTCGTATCTTTGGAATAGATCATGGAGGTTGCAGGCTCGTCATGACTTGAATCTTAGCTTTATCAACTTCGATCTCTGCCTTAGAAACCTTGTGCCCAAGAACAATGCCATCTTGTACCATGAAGTGGCACCACTCCCAATTAAGAACCAAGTGCTTCTCCTCGCATGGCTGAAGCACCTTGCACAAGTTATCCAGACAATCCTTGAATGACGATCCATACACTGAAAAGTCATCCATGAACACCTCCAAAAACTCCTCAGTCATGTCTGTGAAAATCGACATCATGCATCGCTGAAAAGTCGCTGGAGCGTTACATAATCCAAATGGCATTCTTCTATAGGCGAATATGCCATAGGGTCATGTAAAAGTCATCTTTTCCTGGTCCTCTGGATGTATAGGAATATGGGTGACTCGCTAACTTCTCCAGCATCTGGTCAATGAATGGCAATGGGAAGTGATCCTTACTTGTAGCCGCATTCAGCTTCCTGTAGTCAATACACATCATGTGACCAGTGATTGTCCTTGTAGGGATCAGTTCGTCCTTCTCGTTCTTCACCACAGTTATACCTCCTTTCTTAGGCACAACGTGAACTGGACTAACCCAAGAACTATCCGAGATGGCATAGATAATCCCTGCTTCCAACAGCTTCATCACTTCCTTCCTGACCACTTCCTTCAGGTTCGGATTCAGCCTCCTCTGACACTCAATCGAAGACTTTGACTCATCCTCCAGGTGAATCTGATGCATGCACAAGTCTGGTGCTATACCTGAAATGTCAGGAAGAGAATAGCCAAGAGCTTTGCGATACTTGCGCAGCTTGTTTAGCAGTAAGGCAATCTCTGCGTTGTTCAAAGAAGCGTTAAGAATGACTGGGTATGTAGAATTAGGACCAAGAAAACTATACATCCGATTTGCTAGAAGTGGCTTTAGTTCCACTTAAGGAGCATTCTCTGCACTCCAATCTGCAAGCCCAGCAGCTTGCTTAGAACTGTCGACCAACCCTCCTTCTGGCCGCATGGTATCGACCGATACTACGGAGGTATCGATCGATACCGGTGATGCTGAATCGAGAATCTTCGAGTATCCAGCAGTATCATCACATGAATGGATCTCCGAAGTAGCTGAACAGACCAATGCTCTCTCCAGTTGATCTTCAGGGTGCATCTCTAGGAAGTACTCCTCAGCTATGTCTCTGAAGGTGTCCACATAGAATGTCTGCCCATCGATGGTTGGCCTTTTCATCATCTTTTCCATGTTAAAGGACATCACCAAGTCACGATGTTGAGAGCTATATGTCCATTTCTGTAGTCAATCAAGGCTCCAGCAGTTGCAAGGAATTGTTGATATACTCATATATTGCATGTTTTAGCATGCATTTCATTTAGAGTTTTGCGTCTCATGCATGTGTCTTGCATAGTTTTTATAGCATTTTGGTACTTATTAGAGTATTAGGTGTTTTCATTAGGTCCTAGTGAGTTTCGCATGCATTTGGAGTGTTTTTAGGTGTTTTGGAGACAATTGATGGTGTTTGGAGTTATGGAGCATGGTAGAATGTAAAGCTCATCCGAGACGCCGGAAAGATGTGTCTGCAAAAAGGCCCTCCGATCTGAATCCGCCTCAACAGTCTTCATAGGAGTTGTAGAGGAGTGAGTCATCTGTCTACAGGAGTTGGAATAAGTGCATTTGGACCTCTGGATCAGATTTTATGGCCTAGACACTGAAGCATGATCTGCCTGGCCGAGAAGAGATGACATCGTCCAAAGAACCGGTAAAACGAAGTTCTTCCGATCATATTCAGCCTCTCCGGACTTAATGAAAGTTGTAGAGGGAAGAGTTAGCTGTGCACACAAGCAAACATCATGTCATTTGGACATCAGGCTAGGGAGATGCCTCGAATTTATCGAAGACGCATCCAAGATCCGACCGGGTCAATACCCGGTTTGTTCCGGGTTGACCCGGTCAACTCCTCATCTATTTAAAAACTCAAAAACCCTAATTTTCATTTTTATGCTTTTTCTTATGCTCAAAACCTTTACCTTTGAGAGAGTTTGAGATTTGTAAGAAGGATCTTTTGATTTATGCAATTTAGTATTTATTTCCATCAATCTCTTCCATCTATCCTCTTTCTATCTTGATTAATCAAACATCTATCCATGGAATCATCTTTTATCATCATCGATTTTAAGGTGTTCTTGATGGATCTTGAGTAGTCCTTTTAGGATCTTGAGATGTGGTAGATTAGGGTGATATAAGGTTTGATTAGTGGTGTTTAAGGTTAGATAATCTTATATTCCTTCTTGTCTAGAGTCCCTAATGCAAGATCTAGCTTGAAAGAGTGGATCTAGATCTCAAGGCATTTCATGAACACCAAGTGTTTGATGAAATGCCAAGACCAACTAGACAAGAGATTTATGTTCCTAACCTAAGACATTAGTTGTTTAGGGCATATCTTTGGTTGATCTTGTTATGTTTCTTAATGCTTGCTAGTTGTTAATCCACAAATGATGATTTGCTAATGGACTTAATAATTAACATAGAGATTAGTTGCTTGAAAGAGAACTAATCTAGATTAGAGATCTATTGCCTAGGAATTAGCTTCTTGAGTAAATGAACACCACTAATTGGACTTGGATCACCTTATGTCATTAACCTCATCTCTAGTTCCGCTTTTCTTATTTGAATTACAACTCGTTTAGTTATTGCCTTGCTTAGTTTGAACTTGAATACTTAATCACCAATTACCTTGCTTAGCTTAAATTACTTATGAACCTTGCATTCTTAGTGATTAGGATAAATCCCTTTATGGATTGATAACCTTCATACTACACGTGTTGGAGTTATTGATACCTCTTAGAGACTGAAAAGTCTTGTATCAATTGTCTGCCAATGATAAGAGGATCCTTAGGCTCAGCATCGTACTTCAGGACGATGAAATCTGTTGGGATCAAGAAATTTCCAATCTTGATTGGGACATCTTCGAGTAGTCCCTCTGGAAGTCGCACTGAGCGATCAGGAAGTACCAGTGAAATCCTTGTAGACTGGAAATCTGTCATCCCCATTCGTTTGTCAACTGAGTGTGGCCTAAGGTTCACACTCGACCCAATATCGCAGAGAGCACGCTCGAATCTCTCTGTGAAGATAGTGCAATCCAAAACAAAACTCCCTGGGTCTGGTAGCTTCTTGGAGATTTTGTTGAGTAGAATCGCACTGCACTCAACTGTAATCATCATGACACCTTCCTCAAGGTTCACATTGCTAGACACCATCTTCTTCACATACCTCCTGAAAGCTGGAGAAGTCTTAATAGCATCAACATAAGGAAGCTCCACAACCAACTTATCCAGCATAGTCTTGCATCTAGCGTCCTCCCATACCTTCTTTGTCATCTTAGGAGGCATAGGATAAGGCATCTTGGGTTTATACACCCTCTCATTGACAATCTCGGGCTCCTTCTCGATATGTGTCTCAGCATCGATCGATACTGGAGGAGTATCGATCGATACACGGGATTTTGGATACACTCGTGCAGATGTCAGGACGGGTGTCGATCGACACTGGTTGGTATCAATCGACACTCGGGGATTTCCAGAATCTCAATCGTCATCTCCAGCAAGATCGACGAGATTTTCCGCAATTGGGCTATTCTTCACTCATGTAATCACCTCTTTTCCACTCCTCAAGGTGATGGCGTTGATGTGTGCCCTTGGATTCTCAGTTTTCCCTGGAAGAAATCCTTCTTGCCTCTTTACAGTTGCGGCTGTCTGAGCAACATGAGTTTCCAGATTCCTCTGGGAAAGATTGATGGCTTCGATTTTCCCATCCAGATCGATGTAAAGAGAGTCAAACTTCCCATTGAAATCCCCTTGCAATTTCTGCAGTCCCTGAAGAATTTGTTCCATCATGGATTCCATCTTACTCTCTATGGTTTTTGGAGAGATGGGTTGGTACGAAGAGTTCCCATAACTTCGAGTGAAATCGCTGCTCTGGAGTGGTTTCTGAGTAAATTGCTTTGCTCCGAAACCAGATTGGTTCCCCTCGAACTTGTACCCACCTTGCTGATTGTTGTTATTGAAGTTTTGGTTGTTGTTGTACCTAAATCGCTGACCCTAAAAACCAGAACCACCAACGTAGTTAACATCCTCATCTTCTTCTTCCACATTCGCGACTTCATCAGCAAAGTGTACAGATTTCTTCGACTTCCCGATAAGGAAATCCAGCTTGGCCTGAACGACAGCAATCTGCGATCCATCAACTCTTCCAGCTAGCTTCTTTGGCTCAAAATCAGCATTCTTGGTGCTATTACTAGTTGCCAAATTCTCAATCAACACAACCGCATCATCTGGATACCTGGTGTTGAAGTTCCCATTACTCGCAGCATCCATACCCATCTGGTACCTCCAATCAACCCCTCTGTAGAAAGTGCCCAACACCTGAACCTGAGTGAATCCATGGTGCGGACAATCTCTCTGATAAGACTTGAAACGAATCCAAGCAGCTTTGAATGCCTCTGTTTGTGAGATTTTTGCCATCTTCATCCGATTTTTAGGTTTATGGTTTGTGAGATTTTACTCTTTAACACTTGTTTTTCTTGACAATGGTCATTTGCTGAGATGCTCTAGAGTGGTTTCGAACCTTGCCTTACATTCAATTGCCTTTGATTTGGACTTTTGGGTAATTTGAAATCTAGGAATCGGATGAACTGGAAAATGGGTAGGGTGTCGATCGATACCCTCTGGTATTGATCGACACCATCTGTGTCTGCTGATCGATATTTGCTTGATTCACTGCGAGATGTTGGATTTATGATGTGTCTTTCTGTCTTGTATGGAGATGGCATCTAAGTCGAAACGAGCAAGAACCACAGATGCATCGAGCTCTAACCCATCTGCTATGGATATTCATGCAGCTCCACGCAGAAATCCTTGGCCTAAGCTGAACGAGAAGGCCAGGATCCCTTGTCAACGCGATTTGGATGGACAGGAGAAGGCGTATGCCTTGAGTGATGACACCGCGTTCAGACCCATTTCTGAGGAGTGGGACGACTTCGACACGCTGTTCTATAATGCATGGTTGGGTGTTACAATCGAGCCCACCAGGTTCGTCGATGGACTTTCTTTGCATCAGCTGGGTCTCGACACGGATTTGGCTTGTCTGCTTGGGCAAATTGGTTTTGGTCACATGGCTACACAGCAGCATGACCTCTACCCATACTTGGTTCGTCAGTTTATGGCGACAGCTCGCACTAGCTATTCAGACGAGGTTATGCGAGATGCACAGGGTGGTAGCCTATCCTTCATGGCTCGCGGAGTGAGGTACATGATCTCATTCCCTGATCTCTATGGGTTTCAGAGGGATCGCAGGAGGATTGCTCTTCCAGCTGCCCATTCTGACATGCGTGGATTTTGGGCATGGTTTGGGAACGGTGTATACGATTCCAAGACGTCCACTCAGATGGACATACGACATCCGGTCCTGCGTTGTTTTGTTAGGATCCTGAGCACTACTCTCTTGTGCAAGATGGAGCCTAACAAGATGAGAGTGTCTGAGCTTCTGCTTCTGTTTCTGGCTGTCAGGAACATCATCCCTGAGCAGGATTTCGATTGGCCTGAGCTTGAGGACGTTAACCTTGGGGCTGTTTTCGCGCATCACCTGGTCTCTCTGAATACCAAACCATTCATGGTAGTCTTCTGACACCTATCTTCCAGCACCTCAGGATCAGTACTACGAGCTGCTCAATAGTCACTGCGCGTCGGTACATGGATGAGGCACATCTGAAGAACCTTAAGTGGTTGAAGACCGGGAGGAAGTGGATCCTTAATAGATCCGATGGGAGCTTTCTGGTGCAGCTACCAGCTAGGGATTTGACGGACATATCTGAGGATCCTACTCTGCTTCATTTTGAGCCTCCTGCAGACCTGTTGACTTCGATTCCTACGACTAGACGACATGTTCGCCCACCTGCTGCTAACGCACCATCTACTTCACGTCAGAGAGGACGTGCACAGGCTGCACCGTGCCCACCCATTCCTGAGCCACAGTGGCCAGAGGACACGGACGACCCGATGGAGCCGACTGCTTTCCAGAGATTTATGATAACGAGCATGAAGAGCATCTGGGCTGTTGTTCGCTGCCGTTGCACGACTACCACGAATTCTGATCCATCATCTCAACCTGGACCTTCACATAACGCTACTGCTGGCGATGACTCTGACGCCACTGAGGAGGATTAGTAATCCTTCTATATGGTTTTCACGTTTGTATTTTTCTTTCTTTTTATTTTCTTTTTCTTTTCTGTTGAACTTATGTCAGTATCTGTTTTTGCATTTGAACATCTTTGGATTTATATTTGATCTACCATGTTGCTTTTAACATGTTTTTGAGTGTTCCTAACAGTGCTAACATCTAACACAATGGAATGCTTTCTCTGGTTAAGCGACTCGACACTCCTGATTTTCAATCAGTGTGTCGACACACAGTTGGTGTCGATCGAATACCTCCAGTATCGATCGATACTCTGTGCAGGTACGGTTTCTTATTCTACATAATCCATTTGGTTCATTTGTTTTCTTTTACCAACTCTAGGCTAGATAACATTGGGGACAGTGTTGTTTAAGTCTGGGGGAGGTAGTCGCTGACATTTGTTTTTGTTTTTCTTAGAGTCAGTCCATTCTTGAGTTATTCGTTGTTTTATCGAGTCGTTTTATTGAGTCAAAATTTTGTTTGAGACTGTGATCTTTTTCTTGAATCTACAGATTTGACATTGCTTCTAAGTGACCATTGTTACAGAATTAGCTCTAGATCGACTAATAAAAAATCCAAAGGCTGACCGGTTAACTAGAAGACACTCATGTTTCCAGCAAAGTTCCTTAATGTCTGAGCCAAATTTTTGCACTTCATCAATGTGGTTAGTGTCTATAGAGCTTGATTCCTCATTCGTATCTGACAAAGGAACCCATGTGTTTGAAAATAAAAAAATGGTATTTCTCTCCCCGTTATAAGTTAATGAATAAGATGCATTAAAAGATGAAATGATTTTCTTCTGAGTAGAGGGTTAGGAAAATTTCCATCAATCCCATTATTCTACTTGAGAGGGAATGATCACACAAAGGATTGGAAGCGAGGCTAGGATTTTCCTATGATGACATTATTCGCCTACATCCTTTGATACATTGAGAGGGAAGAATCGGGGATTCGGTGGCTAACACCATCAATACTCGCGTCTCATAGCTTGATGTGTATATGCAAAGCTGAAAATAAAAGAAAGAACATAATAAGAAATAAGTCTGGGGAGAGAAATAATACCAAAAAGTGTGAAAAAGGTGGTTCCTTGTTATGATACTGTATGGGAATGAATCTAGAAGGCTCTTGGTGTTAATCACAGCGATGGAACTAGCGAGGATGACTCGATTGAACGATGCTGTGAGATAATGTGTGTAGTCTGGAAAGCTGGGAATGCCTACGGAGAAGTACATGGTGGTTAGATCAAAAAGCTGGTTAGGTGACATTTGGGTGTTTGGGAAAAGGGTCATTGCAAAGTTTCAAGAACAGGTGAGAGTCTCTATGTTTTCAAACCTCTTTCGACGGTTTAGTCTTCTATTTGCTTGAGGGCAAGCAAAAGGCTAAGTCTGGGGGAATTGATGTATTATGGTTTTTACCTTGTTTAAGCCATGATATAAGTCCGTTTTGTTGAGTCTTTATTCTATTATAGAGTCTTTTAGAGTCTTTTACATGTATTAGCATGTTTGGAGCATAATTGGAGTTATCAGAGCTTTTATGAGCATTCTGGAGCGAAATAGAATTGAAGCGACTAAGTACCCGATTTGAAGTCAAGAGCATCGATCGATACCCCTGGTATCGATCGACACCCATCGAAGCAGATGCGAGTCGCGACTTTCACAAGTCTTCAAGAATTGCAGAATTGCCCCAGAAGACTTTAATATTTACAAGAAGACCCCAATTCGTTTTTAGACTATATAATTAGGTTTTTCAGCCACTTTGGTGGCTACGCTTTCTTTATGCATTATTTTACTTTGGTTTGAGAGAGAGCTTTGTGAAGAAGACAAGTCTGAAACTCCCTTCGTCCGAGAGAAGATTTTGAACCCTCTTGTTACTCTTTATGTTTTATTTGATGATTTATTCAAACATGTTGATTTTTTCATTCTTCATGTCTGAGTAGATCCACTTTTGGTTCAGGGTTCTCATAAGGGTTTTCTCTGAATGCTAGGTTTATTAGTTTATTAGGATTCACTATCTGAATTAGTTCTTCGCCTTAGGTTGTGTTCAAGGCTAATACCAGGTTGACGAATCTGGAACTTAGATTTTAGGATAATTGATTAGGCACGACAGTGCGATTAATTACCTAATAGAGCCTTATGTGAGCAAATTGATTACTCGCAAAGAGATTTGGTTTTATTGATTTGTGAACATATCAAACTCGGTATTAAAGCTGATTTAGACTTTAGGATTCGCAAAGAAATTTGGAATTCCTAGGATTTAGATTTAGATAATTCTCGCAACGACAGTTGGTTAATTATACCTTAGTGATTTGAGTTCAAGAACCGCGCAAAATCTGAATCTTGTTAGTTAGTTTATCTGCATTCATTGATTTCCTGAGAAATACCCTGAGCCTATCTTTCTTCCAATTGAATTACAACACTTTTAATTTACGCACTGCTTTCAATTACATCTGAATTGCTTAGCGTGATTCTCACCTATATAATATATTGTGTGTTTCTGTGAGTCTTTGTGGTTCGACCCCTAGCTTTACTATAACTACTGCTTTAGTATCTAAATAGGGTATTAATTTGAGCATATCACGGACCCAGAGCAAATTGAGAGATCTTGTTCCTGAGCTCCTCGGATCTTGCATCATCATAGAAATTATTCAGGAACGCATTCTTCGTCTCATCCCATGTAGTTAGCGAATCAGGAGCCAACTGCTTCAGCCAATAAGCAGCATCCCCACCAAGAGAGTATGGAAAAAGTTTGCAGAAAAGGAACTCATTGGGCACTCCATTGTACTTCATACCAGTGAACAAATCCTCGAACCTCTCGATATGATCCATGGGGTGCTCATGAGATAGGCCATGAAAAGGATTCTTACTTACAAGAGCGTAATACGCAGGTTTCAGCTCGAAGTCATTCCTCTGAAAAGTTGTGATGCGAATCGCAGCTCGATTGGCATAGAACTGATCAGGTCTGTTGTGCTCACCAACAGTTCTACCTCGATAAACCCCAGCATTCCCAACGTTGGCTTGCGCAGCTAGCGCGGAAATCTGACCAACAACAGCATGAGGGACAATGAGGTTTCCAGATTCATCAAGTCGCTGCCCTCTCTCATTGCACACTTGACCCTCTTGGTCTCTCAAGACTCTAGCTTCATCAGGTCTTAATACCACTGGGTTGTTCATCCCTGATGTTTGCTTTGCCTTTCGGTTTGTGCGTTCCAAAAGTGCTAGCTGCTCCAATGACAGTTCAACTAGCTGACTGCTCTTGTTCTTTCTGGTTTCACGATTAGGCATACACCTAAAAACAAGAGTCAAACACGTTAGTAACAAAAAACACGATGAGTATTGATCGATACTGGGAGGTGTCGATCGATATCAACAAAATAAAACGACGCGTATCGACCGATACTAGGTAGTATCGATCGATACTGACGAGCTTAGTCGAAACTCGACAGCTAAAATCTAATGGCGAAATTGAGTCCCCGGCAACGGCGCCAAATTTGATATGCTCAAATTAATACCCTAAGAAGTACTAAAGCAGTTGTTGCAGTATATCAGGGGTCGAACACAAGAACTCAGAGAAATCACACAATAGATTATATAGTATGAAATCAAGCTAAGCAATTCAGATTTAACAAAAAAGCAGTAAGCAGTAAACGAGTTGTAATTCGATGGAAAAGAGATAGGTTCAGGGATATTTCTCAGGAAATCAATGAATGCAAAATAAACTAACTAATTAGGGTTCATGTTGCGCACGGTTCTCGAACTCAAATAACTAAAGTATAATTAACCAACTGTCATTGCGAGAATTATCTAAATCTAAACTTCAGAATCCCACTGCAAACTCCTAAGAATAAATCAGCCTTAATATCGAGTTTGATATGTTCACAAATCAATTAAACCAAATCTCTTTGCGAATAATTAATTTGCTCACCTAAGGTTCTATCAGATTACTCAATTGCACTGTCGTGCCAAATCGATTAATCTAAGATCTAAGATCTAAGTTCTAGGTGATCAATCCAGAATTAGCTTTGAGAACAACCTAAGGCGAAGAACTAATTCAGATTATGAACCCTAAACAACTAATCAACCTAGCATTCAAAGAAATCTACTCAGACATGGAAATCTACTCAGTCGCAATTGTGTCTTGCTGTGATGAGTATCGACCGATACTATGTAGTATCGATTGATACCTAGCGTCAGATCGGGTACTCAGCAACACGAACTTCAGCTTTGCTCCAAAATGCTCCAGAAAGCTCCAATATCTCCAATTGTGCTCCAAACGTGCTAAAACCTGTAAAAGACTCTAAAACACTACACAATAGTAGAAAGACTCTATAAAACGGACTTATATCATGGCCTAAAAGGGGTAAAAACCATGATATATCAACTCCCCTAGACTTAGCCTTTGCTTGCCCTCAAGCAAATAGAAGACTAAACCAGAGAAAGAGGTTTGAAAATCTAACCAGTTCCTTAGTTCTCCACATATCACCTAACCAGTTCAAAATCTAACCACCATGTACTTCTCCGTAGACATTCGCAGCTTTCCAGACTACACACATTATTTCACAGCATTGTTCAATCAAGCCTTCCTCGCCAGTTTCATCGCTGCGATTAATACCAAGAACCTTCTAGATTCTTTCCCATACAATATCATGATAAGGAACCACCCTTTTTCACAATTTCTGGTATTATTTCTCTCCCCAGACTTATTTCTTATTATGTTTCTTGCATGTACATATTAAGGTTCGAGACGCGAGTATTGATGGTGTTTGCCACCGAATCCCCGGTTCTTCCCTCAAAAGTAATCAAAGGTGTAGGCGAATAATGGTATCACAGGAAATTTTCCTAACCTCGCTTTCACCCTTATGTGATCATATCTTCTGAAGTAGAATAATGGGATCGGTGGAAATTTTCCTAACCCTCTACTCAGAAGAAAATCTTCTCATCTTTTAATGCATCTTATTAAGTTGTAATAGGGAGAGAAATACCATTCTTTCAAACACATGGGTTCCTTTGTCAGATACAAATGATGAATCAAGCTCTATGGATACTAACAACATCGATGAAGTGCAAAAATTTGGCTCAGGCTTTAAAGAACTTTGCTGGAAACATGAGTGTCTTCTAGTTAACTGGTCAGCCTTTGGATTTTTTCATTAGTCGATCTAGAACTGATTCTGTAACAATGGTCACTTAGAAGCAAGATCAGATTAATAGATTCAAGAAAAAGATCACAGTCTCCAACAAAGTTTTGACTCAATAAATCAAATTTTGTCTCAAAAACGAATGACTCTAAGAAAAACAAAAACAAAGTCAGCGACTACCTCCCCCAGACTAGAGTTGGTAAAAAGAAAACAAAAGAATAGAATAGAAAAGGGAAAAACAAGAAGTTACCGTGCTGGAACATTGAGTATCGATCGACACACAACCTGGTATCGAGTGATACCAGGCTTAAGTCGACACGATGAACCTTTCTGATTCGCGTAGGGTGTCGACCGATACCAATGGGGTATCGATCGACACACTGGCGATTTCGAGTTTTTGCTCCTTGTTTATCCTGACACAAACACAAAACGAAAAATAGAAAGAAAAAAAAAACTCAAAAACAGACTCACCAGTGGGTTGCCTCCCACCAAGCGCTCGTTTCACGTCATTAGCTTGACTGTAACGCCATTCAAGCTGTGGGTGCATCATCCAAAGGCATTATCTGCCCTGTTGGAATCTCGGCTTTCGCCCAATTGATATGCTCAAATTGATACCATATATTTAGATACTAAAGCAGTTGTCGTAGTATAGCTAGGGGTCGAACACAAGGACTCACAGAAACACACAATAGATTATATAGGTGAGAATCACGCTAAGCAATCAATGGTATTAAAAGACAGAATGTAAATTAAAACGGTTGTGAATTTAATTGGAGAAAGGCTAGGCTCAGGGTATTTCTCAGGGAATCAATGAATGCAGATAAACTAACTAGCAAGATTCAGATTTAACGCGGTTCTTGAACTCAAATCACTAAGATATAGTTAACCAACTCTCGCTGCAAAAACTATCTAAATCTAAACCCTATGAATTCCAAATCTCTTTGTGAATCATAAAGTCTAAATCAGCTTTTTAATCAGGTTTGATTTGTTCACAAAACAACTAAACCAAATCTCTTTGCGAATAGTTATTGTGCTCACCCTAGGTTCTATCAGGTAATTAATCGCACTCTCGCTCCTAATCAATTATCCTAAGATCTAAGTTCCAGGTGATCAATCTAGAATTAGCTTTGCAAACAACCTAGTTGAAGAATCAATTCAGATAATGAATCCTAATAGTAAATTAACCTAGCATTCAGAGAAAATCCTATTGAGAACCATGAACTGAACAAGGGATCTACTCAGACATGGAGAATGAAACAATCAACATAACTGAATAAATCATCAAATAAATCAGAAAGAGTAACAAGAGGGTTCGAAATCTTCTCTCAGACGAACATAGTTTCAGACTTGTCTCCCTTCCAAAGCTCTCTCTCAAAACCAGAATAAAATAAGCATAGCCATCAAAGTGGCTGTAAAACCTAATTAAATAGTCTAAACACGAATTGGGGTCTTCTTGTAAATATTAAAGTCTTCTCGGCAAGTTCTGCAATTCTTTGAACTTCATTTAAAGACGCGACTTTTAATCTGCTTCGATGGGTGTCGCTTCTTGTAAATACCCCCTGGTATCGATCGATACTTGACACTTCGATTGGGCACTTAGTCACCAAACTTCATTTTCGCTCCAGAATGCTCCATAAAACTCCAATATCTCCAATAATACTCCAAATGTGCTAAAACCTGTAAAAGACTCTAAAAGACTCTATAATAGAATAAAGACTCGATAAAATAGACTTATATCATGGCTTAAACAAGGTAAAAACCTTTGGGTACTTACCTGGCCGTGGAGCATCGATCGATACCTTTGGGTATCGGTCGACACCTGTCGTTTTTGGTCGACACTGGATGGTGTCGATTGACACTTATGAAAATTATGCTCCCTTTTTACGGCACTTGGTATCGATCGACACTGACTGGTGTCGATCGATACTCCTCGTTAAATTTGCTTCACGTTTGACACAAGAAACAAAACCAAGAATCAAAAACAAAATGAAAATAAAAATGTATGTACAGCCTTACCAGTGGGTTGCCTCCCACTCAGCGCTTGTTTAACGTCACTAGCTTGACTTTACGGACGATCAGTCAGGAGAAGATTGAGAGCTGACTCCAAAACAAGCTCCACAATCTGACATTGCCAGCTTCAGAGTTCTGATCATCATGCCTTCCACAAACTCTTTTCCTTTCTCTTTCAGCTCCGAAGTGAGAAGAACTCTAGCCTTAGAGAATGGTTTCGAAGTTCCTTTGCACTTCACCTTGTATTCAATCGAATCCCCATCATACTTCTGAGGGATTAAGGTCATAGAAGCAGCATCCGTCACTCCTTCGCTCTTCACCTTCTTCTTTGCCTTAGATGTTTTGACGTCCTTCTTGGTGATGACAGAAGGACTATCTAGAAGGTCTGTGACTGTTGGCTCGTCAGGAGGTTCTTCCAAAAGATCAATTACCAACGTCTCATCTGTAACAACATCGATGCAAGAGACACGTGTGGGAGTTCCTCTAAGGATAGCTTTGTAGTACACCTCCTTGTCAATGTATGAGAATGAGATTTGGTTGCTGGGTGTGTCCATAATGGCACCAACCGTAGCCATGAACGGTCTTCCAAGAATCAACTACGTACGAGATTGTGCACTCATCTCCACAACATGAAAATCAGCAGGAACCAGACAGTCTCCAACTTTAACCAGCAAATCAGGGATTGCACCATATGGAAGTGAGGTGGAACAATTCGCGAATGTGATAGATGACATGGGCGGTCGAATATCAGCTCCCAAACTCCCTGCAATTTCCCTTGACACGACATTGACGCTAGCCCCTGAGTCAACGAGAGACTCATTATATTCAACTCCAGAGATGGAGCATGGAACGGAGAATATTCCTGGGTCTTCCCTCTTGGTCAACTGCCTCAGCGGTAGTGATGTGCCTCTGGCCTTGATGAAAATTGCCTTAATCTCTTCCTCAGTTTCTCTGCAATTGCGGAAATTACTCAGTAGTGGGCGACACTCTCGAGCTTCTTCAAAAGTATGTGTGTGGGGAATCCTTCGTACCATCTTCTCAAAGCCACGCAGCTGCTTTGGAGAGATGGGATCTCTGAGGTGTCTAGGAAGTCCAGGGTATGGAAACTTAGGCTTGTAAACACGTTCCTCAATCACTTCCGGTTTCTTCAGAATCGTTAGCTCGGTCTGCGATTGGTGTTGATCGATACTCGGGGTTCTGACTCATCTCGAGAGAGGATTTGGACGGACATCGATCTATGCTCTTTGGTGTCGGTCGATACCCTGGGATTTGTTGAATCCTCTTTGTCATCCTTGGCTAGATTGATGAAAATCTCTGCTATTTGAGTGTCCATCATCTTCTGATTAATACTGAGAAACTCAATTTTCCCATTCAGATCTGTGTACATAGCGTCCATCTTCCCAGTGAGGTTTAGTGTCATCTTCTGCTGTCCCTGAAGAAGTTGTTCAAGCATGGATTCAACTTTGCTCTCAGAAGGTCTGGGTGGTGTGGGTGGGCATTGATACCTTTGATCTTGAAATCCAACTCCATCAATGTGGTTAACAAATTCCACTCCATCTTTTCCAGCAAAACGAACAGCCTTCTGGTGCTTGTCCATCAACCAATCTAACTTAGCATTCACCTCAGCAATCTGACTGCAATCCAAGTTACCAGCTTGCTTCTTGCGCTCCATGTCTGCATTCTTGATGCTATTGCTAGAAACCAAGTTCTCAATAAGTACATAGGCATCGTCAGGATACCTCGTATAGAAATTTCCATTGCTCGCAGCATCTAGAGTCATCTGATACCTCCAATCGATTCCCCTGTAGAAAGTACCCAACAGCTGATGAGTGAACCCATGGTGCATACAATCTCTCTGATATGACTTGAAACGAATCCAAGCAGCTTTGAATGCCTCAGTCGGTCCTTGAGAAAACTGAGAAATCTTGTCCCTGGGGTCATCGGATCGTGTCTCATCATAAAAGTTGTTCAGGAAAGCAGTCTTAGTTTCTTCCCAAATAGTCAGTGATGTAGGAGGTAACTGCTTCAGCCAGTAAGTTGCATCTCCACCAAGAAAGTATGAGAAGAGCTTGCAGAAGAGGTAATCATAGGACACTCCATTGCTCTTGATGCTCGTAACCAGATCCTCAAACCTTTCAATGTGATCCATAGGATGTTCATGAGAAAAACCATGAAAAATATGCTGACCCACAAGAGTGAAGTATGCAGGCTTCAGCTCAAAGTCATTCCTCTGAAAAGCAGGAGGGCGAATCACTGACCGATTGGCATAAAATTGATCAGGCCTGTTGTATTCACCAATCGTTCTACCGCGAGCAGCCACAGCATTCCCTGCATTCGCGTTCCCATCGATATTCCCAGCGACAACAGGAGCATGTGGAATGATGTTCCCCTCTCCATCCAGACGTTGTCCTCTCTCGTTGCACAACTGACCCTCTTGGTCTCTCAAAGCTCCAGCAGCATCTTGAATCAGAATCATCGTGTTGTTCATCTCTGCTGGCTTCTTTGCTTTCCTGTTTGCACGTTCCAAACTCACACCTGAAACACACTAGGCAAAGCATGTAAGTAACAAAAATACGTTCTATAATAGAATAAAGACTCGATAAAACAGACTTATATCATGGCTTAAACAAGGTAAAAACTATGATATATCACCAATAGTGTTTCACCCTCTGTCCATTGACAGTAAATTCATCACCTGTAGGACTGATCAGCACGACGGCACCATGTGCTCTGACCTCCTTGATTATGAAGGGACCTGAGCAACGAGAACGCAGTTTACCAGGAAACAATTGCAAACGAGAGTTATACAGAAGTATATGGTCGTTCGGCTCGAAATGTCTAGAGATGATCTTCTTATCGTGATAGGCCTTAGTTCTCTCCTTGTATAGTTTCGAGTTCTCATAGGCGTGGTGCCTAATCTCATCCAGCTCGTTCAGCGGAATCAACCTCCTCTCTCCTACAGGCTTGATGTCGAAGTTCAGCAACTTCGTCGCCCAAGATGCCTTGTGCTCAATCTCCACTGGAAGGTCACATGCCTTCCCATACAGCAAGTGAAATGGTGTAGTGCCCAGCGATGTCTTGAAAGCAGTCCTATAAGCCCATAGCGCGACCCCTAGCTTTGTAGACCAATCCTTCCTTGAAGTATCCACTGTCTTCTCCAAAATTTCCTTGATATGCCTGTTGGAGACCTCTACTTGCCCACTGGTTTGAAGGTGATATGGAGTAGCCACACGGTGATTGACACCATGCTTCTTCAGCAACTTCTCAAAAACTTTGTTAATAAAGTGGCTGCCACCATCACTTATAACAATACGAGGCACTCCAAATCGTGGGAAAATGATGGTCTTAAATAGCTTAAGAACCACCGCAGAGTCATTGGTTGGACTAGCAATCGCTTCCACCCATTTGGACACATAGTCCACAACAACCAAGATGTATACGTTTTTGTGTGATGAGGGAAAGGGACCCATAAAGTCAATGCCCCAACAATCAAAAACTTCAACATCAAGGATGAAATTATGTGGCATCTCATGTCTCTTGGTGATCTTCCCTCTCCTCTGACAGACATCACACTGTGAGATATATGCATGAGCATCCTTGAACATAGTAGGCCACCAGAAGCCTGCTTGAAGAACTTTGGACACTGTCTTGAAAGTAGCAAAGTGTCTTGCATACTCAGACCCATGACAATGAAAAAGAATCGCAGGCACCTCAGACTCTGCAACACATCTTCTGTAGATACCATCTGAGCAGTGCTTGTATAGGTAAGGCTCATCCCAGAACAACCTCCTCATCTCGCGCATAAACTTCTTCCTCGCATACTTTGTGGGATGTTGGGGCTCAGTCTCTACAGCAAGGTAGTTAGCAATGTCTGCGTACCATGGTCGTGCAGGACTACAGACAGCAGCTAGATAGACATCATAAGAGTCAAAGTGCTCTGCAGACAAAGCAGGTCCAAATCGCGTAGGTTATCGACCGATACTAGGTGAGTATCGATCTATACCGAAAGTTTGCACTCGTGAAAATTGTAGATTTTCGGGACAAACGTCTTGAAGTTGAGCTTCAATGTAGTAAATACCCTCCTCTGGCAAGAAATCATCAATAGGTACGACTTCATCGACCTTTAATCGCGATAAGTGGTCAGCAACGCCATTCTCAACTCCTTTCTTGTCCTTGATTTCGATGTTGAACCCTTGGAGCAAAAGAACCCATCGGCAGAGACGAGGCTTGAGGTCCTTGTTCTTCAGCAGGTATTTGAGAGCAGCATGGTCTGTGTGAACAATAACCTTGCTCCCAATCAAGTAGGACCGAAATTTCTCAAAAGAGAAGACAACTGCAAGTAACTCCTTCTCAGTGGTGATGTAATTTCGCTGAGCATCATCCAACGTCATGCTAGCATAATAAATAGCATGGAGCTTCTTGTCTTTCCTCTGGCCCAACACAGCTCCAACAGCAAAATCACTCGCATCGCACATAACCTCAAAAGGTAAACTCCAATCAGGTGGTTGGACAATAAGAGCACTCACCAATGTCTTCTTAATCTCCTCGAAGGCTGCAAGGCAATCAGATGTGAAGACAAATTTGACTTCCTTACATAACAGGGCGGTGAGTGGGCGTGCAAGCTTAGAGAAATCCTTGATGAACCTCCTGTAAAACCCAGCATGACCAAGGAAGCTTCGTATCTCACGAACAGATCGTGGAGGTTGCAGGCTCGTCATGACCTGAATCTTAGCTTTGTCGACTTCGATCCCTGCCTTAAAAACCTTGTGCCCAAGAACAATGCCATCTTGTACCATGAAGTGGCACTTCTCCCAATTAAGAACCAAGTGCTTCTCCTCGCATCGTTGAAACACCTTGCACAAGTTATCCAGACAATCCTTGAATGACGATCAATACACTGAAAAGTCATCCATGAACACCTCCATAAACTCCTCAGTCATGTCTGTGAAAATCGACATCATGCATCGCTGAAAGGTCGCTGGAGCGTCACATAATCCAAATGGTATTCTTCTGTAGGCGAATGTGCCATAGGGACATGTAAAGGTCGTCTTTCCCTGGTCCTCTGGATGTATAGGAATCTGGAAAAAGCCTGAGCACCCATCGAGAAAACAGTAGTATGGGTGACTCGCTAACCTCTCCAGCATCTGGTCAATGAATGGCAATGGGAAATGATCTTTCCTTGTAGCCGCATTAAGCTTCTTGTAGTCAATACACATCCTATGACCAGTGATTGTCCTTGTAGGGATCCGTTCATCCTTCTCGTTCTTCACCACAGTTATGCCCCCTTTCTTAGGCACAACGTGAACTGGACTAACCCAAGAACTATCTGAGATGGCATAGATAATCCCTGCTTCCAACAGCTTCATCACTTCCTTCCTGACCACTTCCTTCAGGTTCGGATTCAGCCTCCTCTGACAGTCAATCGAAGAATTTGACTCATCCTCCAGGTGAATCCGATGCATGCACAAGTCTGGAGCTATACCTGAAATGTCATTAAGAGGATAGCCAAGAGTTTTGCGATACTTGCGCAGCTTGCTCAGTAGTAAGGCAATCTCTGTGTTGTTCAAGGAAGCATTAACGATTACAGGGTATGTGGAATTAGGACCAAGAAAACTATACCTCAGATTTACTGGAAGTGGCTTGAGTTCCAGCTTAGGAGCTGATATGCTCAATTTAATACCCTAACAGTACTAAAGCAGTAGTCGTAGTCTAGCTAGGGGTCGAACACAAGGACTCACAGAAATCACACAATAAATTATATAGAATCGAGCTAAGCTAAGCAATTCAGTTTAAACAGAAAACAGAAAGTAGTAAACGAGTTGTATTCAATGGGAAAAAGATAGGTTCAGGGATATTTCTCAGGAAATCAATGAATGCATAATAAACTAACTAATCAGGGTACATGTTACGCACGGTTCTAGAACTCAAATCACTAGAGTATAGTTAACCAACTGTCGTTGCAAAAACTATCTAAATCTAAACTTCAGAATCCCAAATTTCTTTGCAAATCCCTAAGAATAAATCAGCCTTAATTTCAAGTTTGATATGTTCACAAATTAATTAAACCAAATCTCTTTGCGAATAATCAATTTGCTCACCCTAAGTTCTATCAGGTAATTAATCGCACTGTCGTGCCTAATCAATTATCCTAAGATCTAAGTTCTATGTGATCAATCTAGAATTAGCTTTGAGAACAACCTAAGGTGAAGAACTAATTCAGATTATGAACCCTAAATAACTAATCAACCTAGCATTCAAAGAAATCCCTTATGAGAATCCCCAAACCTAACGAGAGATCTACTCAGACATGAAGATTAAATCAATAGACATGTTTGAATAAATACTCTATATAAAATCAGAAAGAGAAACAAAGGTTTTGAGATCTGATCTCGGACGAAGGGAAATCAGACTTGTCTCTCACCAAAATCTCTTATAAACTTAAAGCAAAAATAAAGCATAGCCTAAACAATGGCTGTAAAACTCCTATTTATAACCTAAAACACGACTTGGGGTCTTCTTGTAATTATTAAAGACTTCTGGGTACTTTTGCAATTCTTCAAGTCTTGGAAAACTCGCGGGTCATGTCTTGCTGCGAAGAGTATCGATCGATACCAGGGGGTATCGATCGATGCTTGTCGTGAAATCAGCTACTCAGCAACTCGACTTCAGCTTCTGCTCCAAACTGCTCCAGAAAGCTCCAATAATTCCAATAATGCTCCAAACTGATGAGGACATCGAGTCAACGACCCAAGTCATACAAGCACCACTAGTACCAAGTGGACCAGTGACTAGAACCAGGAGCAGGGACATGGAAAAGAAGTTCAACATGTTCATGGACCAGCTCAGACAAGAAGGTTTCTTCAAGACGGACACTAGTCCGCTAAGCCCGTTTGCGAGCAGTTATTGGGCCGATTCTTTGAAGCAGGATCCACTCATGATCCCGGACGATCCAGAAGGCGATCCACATATGGATTTGAAGCTCTTTGAGTCTAGTTTCCAGAACACTATAGATCAGCCCAAGATTCCTTACCATTCGGACCAGAACGTCCAAACACTGAAGACATATCGGCTGGATCCTTTGCTGGCCGATAACACTAAGTGGCCACTCATCAAGCCCAGGCTCGTGGCTCAATTATCTATGGTCGATTTCACTTCACCAGAGACGACTTAGGCCCAAGGAAGGTCATTAGTTGGGTTTGTAAGTCATTTGGTGCTCTTTTCCCAACCTTCGTTTTTATCCCACTGGGTTTTGCGAAGATGGGTTTTTACCGAGGCTAAATGGCTTGCAATATTATTGGCCCAATTAATGACCCTCTGCAAGCCTTGGAGACCAAGCACACGAGGCCCCCTTTCTATCTCTCTTAGTCCTTTTAATTCTTTTGTAAACGGGCCTAAATTGTTAAGGACCCGTCTTGTTATTTCCTTTTCGATTTATTCCTTTTCTTTTGGGCGTGTGTTTCCTTTAAAAACCCTAAGGCTTTGTCCATTCTTCCTCACGCAGACAATAAGAATTTTCCTTGGTTATTTTCGAGTTTTTGTTCTTCACAAAAACGTTTTCTCTCTTTAGATCGTGAGTGAGTCCGTTCCTTAGGGAAAC
>PKML01043539.1:68734-88501 GCA_002933935.1 Eutrema yunnanense | reverse complement strand
ATCTAGAATTAGCTTTGGGAACAACCTAAGGTGAAGAACTAATTCAGATTATGAACACTAAATAACTAATCGACCTAGCATTCAAAGAAATCTCTTATGAGAATCCCCAAACCTAACGAGAGATCTACTCAGACATGAAGATTAAATCAATAGACATGTTTGAATAAATACTCTATATAAAATCAGAAAGATGAACAAAGGTTTGAGATCTGATCTCGGACGAAGGGAAGTCAGACTTGTATCTCTCACCAAAATCTCTCTTTAAACTAAAGCAGAATAAAGCATAGCCTAAACAAGTGGCTGTAAAATCCTATTTATAACCTAAATCACGACTTGGGGTCTTCTTGTAATTATCAGAGTCTTCTGGGCACTTTTGCAATTCTCCAAAACTTCATAAAAAGTCGCGGTCCTTCTGTTTCCCCGATGGGTATCGATCGATACTCAGGTAATTTCGATGTCTCAGCTACACGGATCTCTGCTTCGCTCCAGAATGTTCCAGAAAGCTCCAATATCTCCAATTAAGCTCCAAATGTGCTATAACCTGTCAAAGACTCTAAAATACTGCAAAACACTAGAAAGACTCTATAAAAATGACTTATATCATGGTCTAAATAGGGTAAAAACCATGATATATCATCGGGTCACCAAAATTATCAAGTTCGTAGTCTTCGATACCACCCCGATCTACAACATCATTCTCGGAACCCCGTGGCTGCACTCAATGAAGGCGGTCACTTCGACATACCACCACTGCCTCAAGTTCCCAAACCAAGCCGGTACATATACTCTTCGAAGTAACCAAAGGGTCTCCCTCGCTTGTTTCGCTATCGAGCACAAGCTGCGTAGCGCCGCGCCGGCCTTCTTAACCATCAACGCGCATCAGCCCGGTGAGCCAAATAACCAGGACCTCCCAGGTCGGGACCTCGTCGCCCAGGTCAACATCGATCCACGTGACCCCACCCGCTGCGTCGGCATTGGAACCGACCTAGAAGCAAGCATCAAGGAAGAGCTGGTCAAGTTCCTGGGGGAGAACGTCTCCACCTTCGCCTGGTCGACCGGCGATATGCCCGGCATCGATCCGGCGATATGCAGCCACGAGCTCAACGTGGACCCGACCTTCAGACCAATCAAGCAGAAATGGCGGAAGCTAGGCCCAGAGCGGGCGCAGGCCGTCAACGATGAAATAGAAAAGTTGACCGCGGCCGGATCGATCACCGAGGTCAAATACCCGGACTGGTTAGCTAACCCGGTGGTGGTCAAGAAAAAGAATGGGAAATGGAGAGTCTGCGTAGACTTCACCGACCTCAACAAGGCGTGCCCAAAAGACAGCTTTCCCCTCCCCCGAATCGACCAGGTCGTTGAAGCCACCACCGGGAACGAGCTGCTCTCTTTTATGGACGCCTTCTCGGGATACAACCAAATCCCTATGCACCCCGAGGACCAGGAGAAAACCGCTTTCATCACCGACCGAGGGACCTACTGCTACAAGGTGATGCCTTTCGGGCTCAAAAATGCCGGAGCCACCTACCAGCGGCTCGTCAACAAAATGTTCGCCGATCAAATCGGCCGCACCATGGAGGTCTATATAGATGACATGCTGGTAAAATCCCTAATCGCGGACGACCACATCGCTCATCTCCGGTCCTGCTTCCAGACGCTAAATAAGTACAACATGAAGCTGAACCCGGCCAAATGTTCCTTCGGCATCACGTCGGGGGAATTCCTCGGGTACATCATCACGCAACGCGGGATCGAAGCTAACCCCAAACAGATCCGGGCCGTCATCGACCTCAAGTCCCCAGAAAACATGCGCCAAGTACATCGACTCACCGGGAGAATCGCTGCGCTAAACCGATTCATCTCCCACTCAACCGACCGCTGCTTACCGTTCTACCAACTGCTCCGAGCTAACAAGCGGTTCGAATGGGACACCAAGTGCGAGGAGGCGCTCCAGCAGCTAAAGGAGTACATTTCAACCCCCCCCCACGCGTCCTAGCCACCAACTGCTCCGAGCTAACAAGCGGTTCGAATGGGACACCAAGTGCGAGGAGGCGCTNCCCCCCCCCCCCCGCGTCCTAGCCAAACCCGAGGAGGGCGAGACCCTCTATCTCTACATCGCCGTGTCCATGTCAGCAGTCAGCGAAGTGCTAGTACGAGAAGACCGGGGAGACCAAAAGCCCATCTTCTACATCAGCAAATCTCTGGACGACGCAGAAAGCAGATACCCGACGCTGGAGAAGCTCGCCTTGGCAGTAGTCGTTGCAGCTAGACAGCTCCGACCTTACTTCCAATCTCACACAATCGCCGTCCTAAGCACCTACCCGCTCAGAACCATCCTCCACAGCCCGAACCGATCTGGCAGAATAATGAAGTGGGCAATCGAACTAAGCGAGTATGAGATCGAATACCGAGGACGGACCGCGGCCAAATCCCAAGTCTTGGCCGACTTCTTAGTAGAACTGGCGCCCGAGCTAGTGATATATCATAGTTTTTACCCTATTTAAGCCATGATATAAGTCCATTTTATAGAGTCTTTATAGTATTTTGGAGTCTTTCAGAGTCCTTTACAGGTTATAGCACGTTGGGAGCATTATTGGAAATATTGGAGCTTTCTGGAGCAGAGCTGAAGATCGTGTTGCTGAGTACCTGAATTCACGTCGAGCATCGATCGATACCACCTGGTATCGATCGACACTCATCGCAACAAACACAACCCGCGAGTTTTCCAAGACTTGAAGAATTGCAAAAATGCCCAGAAGACTTTAATAATTACAAGAAGATCTCAATTCGTGTTTTAGGTTATAAATAGGATTTTACAGCCACATGTTTAGGCTATGCTTTATTTTGTTTTGGTTTAAGAGAGAATTGATACGCTCAAATTAATACCCTAACAGTACTAAAGCAGTAGTTGTAATATAGCTAGGGGTCGAACCACAAAGACTCACAGAGATGCACAATAGATTGTATAGTATCGAATTAAGCTAAGCCAAACAGATGTAATTGAAAGCAGTGCAGAAATTAAAAGGGTTGTAATTCAATTGGAAGAATATAGGCTCAGGGTTTTTCTCAGGAAATCAATGAATGCAGATAAACTAACTAGCAGGATTCAGATTTAGCGTAGTTCTTGAAATCAAATCACTAAGGTATAATTAACCAACTATCGTTGCGAGAATTATCTAAATCTAAATCCTAGGAATTCCAAATCTCTTTGCGAATCCTAAAGTCTAAATCAACTTTAAAGTTCAGGTTTGATATGTTCACAAATCAATTAAACCAAATCTCTTTGCGAATAATCAATTTGCTCACCTAGGTTCTATCAGGTAATTAATCGCACTCTCGTGCCTAATTAATTATCCTAAGATCTAAGTTCCAGATTCGTCAACCTAGAATTAGCTTTGAACACAACCTAAGCGAAGAACTAATTAAGATGGTGAATCCTAATAATAAATCAACCTAGCATTCAGAGAAATCCTTTATGAGAAAACCCTAAACCTAAAGTGGATCTACTCAGACATGGAGAATGAAACAATCAACAAATTTGAATAAATCATCAATAGAATAATCAGAAAGGTTTAGAGATCTGATCTCGGACGAAGAGAGATTCAGACTTGTCTCTCTAAAACCAAAGTAAAATAATGCATAGAAAATAAAGCATAGCCTAAACAGGTGGCTGAAAACCTAATTTATAAGCTAAAACACGTTCTGGGCCATCTTGTAAATATCAAAGTCTTATGGGCCAATTCTGCAATTCTTCAACTCTTCAATAAGTCGCGATCCTTCTGTTTCCTCGACGGGTATCGATCGATACTAAGCAGTATCGATCGATACTCAGGTGATTTTGATGTCTCAGCTACACGGATCTCTGCTTCGCTCCAGAATATTCCAGAATGCTCCAATATCTCCAATTATGCTCCAAACGTGCTATAACCTGTAAAAGACTCTAAAATACTACAAAACACTAGAAAGACTATAAAAAGGACTTATATCATGGCCTAAATAGGGTAAAAACCATGATATATCAACTTCCCCAGACTTAGCCTTTGCTTGCCCTCAAGCAAATAGAAGACTAAACAGAGAAAGAGGTTTGAAAACGCCGAGACTCACCTGTTCATGAACCATCGAAATGACCTTTTTCCCAAGTACCCAAATGTCACCTAATCAGCTTTTGATCTAACCACCATGTACTTCTCCGTAGACATTCGCAGCTTTTCCAGACTCCACACATTATCCCACAGCATTGTTCAAATAAAACCATCATCGCCAGTTTCATCGCTGCAGCTAATATTCAAGAACCTTCTAGACTCTTTACCAGACAATATCATAACAAAGGAACCACCCTTTTTCACACTTTTTGTATCAATTTCTCTCCCCCAGACTTATTTCTTATTATGTTCTTATTATTTTTTTTTTTTTTCAGCTTAGCATATACACATCAAGGTATGAGACGCGAGTATTGATGGTGTTTGCCACCAAATCCCCGGTTCTTCCCTCTCTATGTATCAAAGGATGTAGGCGAATAATGGCATCATAGGAAAATCCTAGCCTCGCTTCCAATCCTTTGTGTGATCATTCCCTCTTAAGTAGAATAATGGGATCGCTGGAAATTTTCCTAACCCTCTACTCAGAAGAAAATCATTTCAATCTTTTATGCTCTTATTTATCAACTTATAACAGGGGAGAGAGATACCATAACTCTAAACACATGGGTTCCTTTATCAGATATGAATGATGAATCAAGCTCTAAAAACACTAACCACATTGATGAAGTGCAAAAATTTGGCTCAGACTTCAGAAGAACTCTGCTGGAGACATGGATGTTTTCTAGTCAACTGGTCAGTCCTTGGATTTTTCAATAGTCGATCCAGAACTGATCCTGTAACACTGTGCACTCAAAAACAAAATCAAATCAATAGGTTCAAGCACATGATCATTATCTCCAACAAGTTTTGACTCAATAAAAACAATTTTGACTCGATAAAACAACTGACTCTAAGAAAAACAAACACAATGTCAGCATACACCTCCCCCAGACTTGAACAACACTGTCCCCAGTGTTATCTAGCCTAGAGTAGGTAAAAAAAGACAAAAGAATAGAAGAAACGAAGAGAAACCAGAAGTTACCTTGCTGGAACATCGAGTATCGATCGACACACAGCCTGGTATCGATCGATACCAGGCTTAAATCGAGTTGATGAACCGTACATTCGCGATTAGTGTCGATCGATACCAATGGGGTATCGATCGATACTAAGGCGATTTCGAGTATGTTCCTTGTTAATCCTGACACAAACATAAAACGAACAAAAATAAAATAAATACGACTCAAAAACAGACTCACCAGTGGGTTGCCTCCCACCAAGCGCTCGTTTAACGTCAATAGCTTGACTGTAACGCCCTTCAGGCTGGATAAGAGTGCGAGCTTGCACCAAAACAGGCTCCACAACTTGACATCGCTAGCGTCAGAGTTCTGCTCATCATGCTGTCCACAAACTCCTATCCTTTCTCTTTCAGCTCCGAAGTGAGAAGAATTCTAGCCTTAGAGAATGGCTTCGAAGCTCCTTTGTTTTTGACCTTGTACTCAATCGAACTCCCATCACTTTTCTGAGGGATTAAAGTGACATGGGGATTCTCGACCTTGTTGCTCTTGGCTTTCTTCTTTGTTGCCCTGGTCTCCTTGACAACTTCCTTGGGAATGCTGGGCGGTTCAGCTGAAACGTCTGTGATAGATGGCTCATCAGAAGGCTCTTCCAAAAGATCAATTGCTAGTGACTCTCCTGTGACAACCTTAATGCTAGAGACACGTGTGGGAACACTCCTAGGGGGAATGACATCATAATAGACCCCTCCGTCAATGTAAGAGAAAGAGATTCTCTTATTAGGCGTGTCTATTATTGCGCCAGCAGTAGCCATAAATGGTCGTCCCAGGAGTATAGGCATACTAGATATCGCACTCATCTCCACAACCTGAAAATTAGTAGGAACCAGACAGTCTCCTACTTTGACCAGCAAACCATGGATAGTACCGTGTGGAAGCGAGGTGGAGTCGTTCGCGAATGTGATAGATACCTCTGGTGATCGAATATCAGCCCCCAACTATTCTGCAATTGTCCTTGAGATGACATTGACACTAGCCCCTGAGTCAACGAGAGACTCTGTGAAATCAACTCCAAAGATAGAGCATGGTACCGCGAATTTCCCTGGGTATTCCCTCTGTGTCAATTGCCGCAGCGGAGGTGTACCTCTAGCCTTAATGAAGAGTGCCTTGATCTCTTCTTCAGTTTCTCTGCAATCTTTGAAGTGACTAAGCAGAGGACGGTACTCTAGAGCTTCTTCAAATGTTGAATCAGGGGAAATCCTTCTTACCATCTTCTCAAAGCCACGCAGCTGCTTTGGAGAGATGGGATCTCTGAGATGTTTAGGAGAAGGATTTGACTCCTTAATCTTATGCGCACGTTTCTCAGTTTGTTCCTTAGCTCTCTCTGCCTGATACTCGGTTTCCTGGTCTTCCCAAAATTGGGCGATATTGAATTTATGTATTGGCTTTTCAGGATGGTGTCGATCGATGCTTGGTGAGTGTCGATCGATACTGGCTTTTTGCTTCGACTTTTCTTCGGGTGAGCATCGATCGATACAGACAGGGTATCGATCGATACTTCTGTAATCGATCGGGTGAGCAAGCGTCTGGGCTGGTATCGATCGTTACAGGCTGGTATCGATCGATGCTTGTGCGATTTCAGGATCCTCCATCGAAATTTTCTGCACTTGAGGAGATCGCATTGACTTGTGCTCTTGAATTTTCAGTTCTCCCTGGAAGAAAACCTTCCTGCCTTTGCACAGCTGATGCGGTTTGAGCGACCTGAGTTTCCAGCTTCCTCTGACTAAGGTTGACAGCTTCAATCTTCCTATTCAGGTGGTCAATTTTCCCATTGAGATCAGTGTACAGATGGTCAATCTTCCCATTGAAATCCACTTGCAGTTTTTGCTGTCCCTGAAGAATCTGCTCAAGCA
Organism: Eutrema yunnanense; assembly: GCA_002933935.1. Lineage (NCBI taxonomy): Eukaryota > Viridiplantae > Streptophyta > Magnoliopsida > Brassicales > Brassicaceae > Eutrema > Eutrema yunnanense. The sequence continues at coordinate 81,493 of PKML01043539.1, read as the reverse complement.
TGGATTCCATCTTATTATCCGTAGACTTTGGAGGGATGGGCTAGTACGAAGAGTTCCCGTAATTTCGAGTGCTGTTGTTGAAGTTTCGGGTGTTGTTGTACCCAAATTGCAGACCCTGAAATCCAGAACCACCAACATAGTTAACATCCTCCACTTCATCCTCAGCAGCAAAGTGAACTGCTTTCTGATTCTTCCCGATCAGGAAATCCAGCTTGGCTTGAACTTCAGCAATCTGAGATCCATCAATTCCTGCAGCTTGCTTCTTCCTGTCGAAATCAGCATTCTTGGTACTATTGCTATACGCCAAATTCTCAATCAGCACGACTGCATCATCTGGATACCTGGTGTTGAAGTTCCCATTACTCGCAGTATCCAGAGCCATCTGGTACCTCCAATCGATCCCTCTGTAGAAAGTGCCCAGCAGCTGAACCTGATTGAACCCATGGTGCGGACAATCCCTCTGATATGAAATTTAGGCCCAACAGTTGCCCTCCAGCATCTTTAATGATTTATCATTGAAGGTGCGGAGCTGCGATCTTGGGATTTGATTGATCCTTCGATTGGCACGATCTCGCAATCTCGGATATTTGGTTGATCTTTAGCTTATTCATCGGGCGAGTCTGCAGGGATCCCGTAGCGCCTGCGCGACTTTTAAGGGATGTGACAAGATGAGTGGGCGAGTGGGTATAAATGAGCGGTTTTTATCGCTTCAACTCCCCACGCCGCCTCAACTCCCACTTACCGAGGTAATGATGTCTTTTCACTTTTTCCCTTCTCTCTCTTTTACTATTATTTTTACTGCATTAATTGAATTGCCTTCATCCCTTTACTTTTGTCCAAGATACTTTTCTGCGAAAGTTCAAAACTCCATTGTTTCTGACAGAGTTTTTCTCTTTTTCGGACTGGTTTTCTTTGCTCCCCCTCTTTTTTTTTGCAATGGCTTCTACTTCCCAGCTGGATATTCATCCTCCTCCTGCCGAGTGATTTGATTCTCACTCGAAGAGCACGATCTCGGCTGCTGAGCTCACGAATATCTCCTCCTTGTGTGGACTTGATATCGGCGATCTACTTATTCTGTCGGCTGACAGTTCCCCGGAGGGTTACGCGTGCGGTTATGCCGCGTTCTTCCTGAGGTGTCGCCTTATTTTTCCCATTCCGGCAGCTGTCTCTAATATCATAAGCGACCTCGGACTTGCCCTTCCGCAGCTTATGCCTAGTGCGATGAGGTCCCTTGTCGCACTCTGGGTGCGATCTAAGGAATCTGGGGTCGTATTCGATACCGAGGTCTTTCGCCAGCTTTTCAACGTCAAGGGGAACTCTCACCTTCGCGGGACCTACTATTTCCCGGCGAAGGTCAATCGATCTGTCTTTAGATTCAATGTGAGGGATGAAAAATGGTGGGAACAATGGTTCTATTTTAGGATTTCCAGCGCGTCGGTTGAGGGCGAGTCAGTGCTTCGCCATACATGGGCCCAGATCTCTGGTCAGCGCGACCTCCCGGATGTTGATTTGAGCATCCCTTCTGGGAGATTGATTGTTTTTTCTTCTTTTTTATTTATTTATTCCATTATGATGACCTTTCTTCTTTTATGCAGAATCGATCGATTCTTCAAAAACAGTGACAGCTGAGGTCCAGCGACTGGTCGACCTCGTCAAAGGCGACGGTTCTGATTGGAAAGGTTTTTCTCTTGATAGGATTCAGCAAGCTCGTGATCGCCGAGCTCCCGGATTATCCGTCGCATCTGCTTTTCGACTAATAGGTTTGGGTGGATTTATGTCTCTGTCTTTTTAGAATTGGGAATTGCTTCTTTACTCAAGTATTTTCTGCTTGACTCCGCAGATTCTCCGATTCCATCTCCCTTGCTTCAAATTCAAGCTCCGACTCCCGATCCATCTATCATTCCCAGGCTTGAGGCTGTTGCTAAAGATTTAGCTCGTGCCGAGATTGATCCCCTGGCTGGTTCCTAGGAGCCAGCTGTTGCCCCTGCTACCTCCCAGATCGATCTTACTCGTAGCGAGAGCTCCACCGAATCCAGCAAGATGGTTCCTCCCACGAAACCGCCGCGTCTTTCTTACAGGGAGAGGATGCGATTGCGCTCTACCCCGACGGTAGCTGATGCTCTTGACAAGAGGGTTAAAGAGGCTCTTGGTAAGTCCGTTCATGCTGAGATGGCACATCGAGAGGAGGCTGAGAAGGATGAGCGTCACGAGATCGAAGCCGATCCTGTTGGAGGTGGCATTTTGCCAGTAGGTGGTGAAACCGAGACTGCCCAGCGCGATGTTCGAGCTACAGGTCCTCAGAGGTCCACTTCCAGGGTGTCTTCTAGGGAGCCAAGTCATTCGGCTGAGCAGCAATCCTGTTCCAAACGATCTCGTGGTGATGGTTTTGATGGTGAAGAAACGTCAAGGAGGTATGTGATACCTCGTTCTCAGGGTAGCGGAGGTGCTTCTCCGAATGCCTTTAGGTTCGATTTTGACAGACCAGAGGCGATCGTGGAAAACAGCTCCCAGCTCGCAAATCTCTTTAGACGTGTTAGGCCCTCGTCTTGTTTCTTGCCGTCTCTTAGGAATATGAAGAAGCCTGATGGCTATATTCGGTTTGCAAGTGCGATGGGTCAGGTAGTTTTTGCTATCTTTATCCCAGCTCGTCCCTTTGATTTTTCCTTTGCTGAACTTTTATTTCTTTTTCCCAGGTCGTTTCTGCTGCTAACGAACTGATTACCTCTTTTGAGCAAGTTCTCCGTTTTGCGACCCAGCCTGAGGAAGTGGAGCGGGCAGCTAGGACTATTACTGACCTTGTCGCTGAAAGGGACGAGCTGGCGAGGAGAATTGCTCGTAACGAGGAGAAGATGGCCGAGGTTGCTCTTTTGGAAGGCCGGCTTAGGGACCAAGCTGTTCTGGCTAAAAGGTGGGAAGATTCCGCTCGGGAGGCTCAAGCTCGGATTTCTTCGTTGGAGAAATTAAACGAGGACTTGAAGGTGGATCTCCGTGTCGCCGAGGGGCGAGCTGGAGCTGCTAAGGTTGGTTTGCGTTCAGCTAGTGAGAACATAGTGGACTTGAGGGTCCAGGTTGAAAAGGTTACTGAAGACTCGAAGAAACTTGCCAAGAGGCAAAAGGAGATGGTGAAGAAAGCTGAGAAAACTGCGAGGAGGGAGATATCCAAGCAGTATCGTACCATTCTTTTGGGAGTAAAAGATAAATGGGAGAAGAAGAAAATCGAGGTCGATACCGAGACCCAAATTATGGAGTGCAAATCCAATATCCTTCTTCTTGATGATATTATCAGCCAGACCATCGATGATTTTGAGGCTGAAAAGAAAAACATCCAGGTTGAGAAGCTGAGATTGGACGCGGAGCTTGCCATTGTCCATGTATCAGATTTTTCCCTGGGTAAAATTGATATTCCTCAGGTGTTCGATGACTCGGTTACGTTGCCTGCTGGGCCAAGTGCATCATTGAATGACCAGCTGGATCTTGGTTCTCAGGAGCTTAGGAAGGAGTTCCCGCTACCCTCAAATCAAGGTGCTCCGGAGGATAAACCCGCCGATCCTACTTGTTAGGAATATCTTTATTGTTTTTGTTTCCTGTTGTTTTTGTTCGAACTTGGTGCATGGGGAGGCTTTTAAACCCTTTTCCGATTTGCTTGTTGAACTTGCTCATGCCCTCGTGGCCGTTTGGTTTGAACTTATGCTCCTTTGAGGAGGCTTTATTAAAAAATCTTCCCTTTTATGGTTGCTTGCGTTATTTTTGCCTTTTTAGAGGTCGTGTTTGGGGTTTTTCTTTTTAGATCAAAGGCGGTTTTTCAGCCAAGGATCCAGGTCGTTTAGAGACCTTGTTCCTAGGTCGTTTAGAGACCTCGGGAGCTGACCAGGCGATTTAAAGACGCAAGGTCGAAGCCGTTTAGAGGCATGCGAGTAACCTAAACAGTTTAGACGTAGAGGTTATTGTCATTTAGAGACTTGGAAGGTTGTGACTCTGCAATTTAAACGCAAAGTCGAGTCGTGCTAACTGGTAGCGTGCTCTAGCTCGTAAGGCTGTTTATTTATAGAGTGAAGCTTTTAGCTTGTATATGATAGCTGAGGGGTCTCAGGCTGTTTTTAACAAGCTTATAGAAGAAGATTTATATTAATAGCTGCACCCTTGTGAGGTTGCCTACGTACCCTGATGAGGGATCAAGCCTTTTCGTAGTTCGATTTTTACAAGTGTTTTAGTGATACTACTTCTTTAGATTCATGGCATTCCATGAGTTCCTTTCAGGCGTATTGTCGTGCATCCTGGTGAGCTTGTATACGCCATCTTTTACTATCTCAGAGATCTGGTACGGACCTTCCCAGTTGGTGCCGAGTTTTCCGGCGTTTCTTTCCCTTGTGTTCTCGTAGATTTTTCGTAGGACGAGCTCGCCGACTCGAAACCTTCGCTGCTTGACCTTCGAGTTATAGTAGCGTGCTGCCGCTTGTTGATAATTTTGAAGGTTAACGAGTGCTCGGTCTCGACGTTCATCGATGATATCGAGGTGGTCGAGAAGCATTTCGTTGTTCAGCTCCTCGTTCATGGGACATATATCTATCCTCAAGCTGGGAACTGCGACCTCGGCGGGAATCACAGCCTCGATTCCATAGGCTAAGGAAAACGGTGTTTCTGAGGTTGCTTTGCGGGGTGAGGTCCGACAGGCCCATAGTACTCCAGGGAGCTCGTCGGACCACCTTTGCTTTTTAGCATCCAGTCGTTTTTTGAGATTGCTTAATATTAGCTTGTTTGCTGCCTCAGCCTGCCCGTTACCCTGAGGGTAACGTGGGGTTGAGGTTGTTAATCTGATTCTGTGATCTCTGCAGAATTCGAAGAATTGATTTGAAATGAATTGTGACCCGTTGTCGGTCACGATTTCGTATGGGACTCCGTGTCGGCAGACGATGTTCTGCCATACGAATTCTTGTACGTGATTTGCTTTAATTTGTTGGAAAGCTCCTGCCTCCACCCACTTGGTGAAGTAGTCGGTGAGGACGAGTAAGAAACGACACCTTCTTTTTCCCGAAGTTACCATGGGTCCTACTATATCCATTGACCACCTCATAAAGGGGTATGGAGATGAAATGGAGGATAAATTTTCTGTAGGCTGATGTAGAGTCGGAGCATGTCGTTGGTATTTGTCGCATGCCTTAGAATGCTCTTCGCAGTCGGCAATCAAGGTGGGCCAAAAATATCCTTGCCTTTTGATCCGGATAGCTAGTGCCCTTCCTCCGGAGTGGCTGCCACACGAGCCTCCGTGAATTTCCGATAATATCGTAAAGGCTTCGAGTCCGTGGACGCATACTAGGTAGGGGCCATTTACACTTCGCTTGTAAAGGCGAGGGTTGATTATACAATATCTTAAAGCTATGGTTTTGAGCTTGCGAGCCTCCCACTTGCTGGGGGGCCTCTCCCCCCCCCCAATGTATTGTATAATCGCTACTCGCCAGTCGGCTCTTGCGATCATTTTTTCGCGGAGCGTAACGTGCCTGTCGTCAGGCAGTTCTGGCTCCGGGTCGGTGGCTTCTTCCTCTTGTGGTGGGAGGTTGCCTGTTACTGTTGCTATTGTTATATCTATATCCATGTCGTCATTGTCTATTTCCATTGGAACCTCGCTATCTTTGTCGATTTTGATGCTTGGTTTCTCAATTCCTTCTACTGGAATTACTCTTTTTATGAGTGGATTTGAGGTTGAAGCCAGAGCTGCCAGTGCGTCTGCTACTGTGTTTTCACCTCGCTGTATTCGCGTTAGATTGAAGGTTTCGAATTGTTTGACTAGCTCACGGACTATGGCTAGATAGGATTCCATCCTGTTATCTCTGGTTTCATATTCTCCGTGAAACTGACTTGTAATTAGCTGGGAATCGCTGAACGTGTTTAGCCTACGTATTCCTATTCCAGCTGCGAGTCGGAGTCCCGCTTTTAAGGCTTCGTACTCGGCCTCGTATTTGATGCTGGGAATCCGAGCCTGAAGGATTGTTCTACAATTTCGTTAGTCGGAGATATAAGGTGAATTCCCACGCATGCCCCCTGTTTCGAGGAAGTTCCATCGACGTAAAGCTGCCAGGTTTCGGTGCTTGTTCCGGTAACCTGGCTATTAGCTGTGAGCTCGATAATGAAGTCAGCTAATACTTGTGCTTTGGCACTAGTCCGAGGTCGATATTCGATATCGTACTCGCTTAGTTTGATGGCCCATTTTGCTAACCTGCCAGACTGGCTGGGGCTGTGCAATACTGTACGTAATGGCTGTGTTATCATTACCACGATGGGGTGTGATTGAAAATACGGCCTGAGTTTGCGAGCTGAGATTAATACTGCCAGGGCCAGTTTTTCCATTCGTGGATATCTGGTTTCGGCATCTACTAAGGATTTACTCACGTAGTATATTGGCCTTTGCTCAGCTCGTTCTTCTCTTATGAGGACGCCACTCACTGCGACTTCGGAGATTGCTACATATAGGTAAAGTGGTTCGCCCTCAATTGGTTTTGATAAGATGGGGGGCACGGAGATGTACGTTTTTAGTTGTTCGAAGGCTTCCCCGCACTTGTCATCCCATATGAATCTTTTGTTTCCCTTTAGTAACTGGTAGAAAGGGAGACACTTATCAGTCGACCTGGAAATGAACCGATTTAATGCGGCTATACGGCCTGTCAGCCTTTGCACCTCTTTTATTGAGCTCGGAGGTTACATTTCCAGGAACGCACTGATTTGTTTGGGGTTTGCTTCTATTCCTCGTTGAGTTACTATGTAACCTAGGAATTCGCCTGAGGCGACTCCAAAGGTGCATTTTGAAGGGTTAAGTTTCATCCCATATTTGTTGAGTAAGGTGAAGCATTCTCCTAGTTGAGTTATGTGATCTTCCTCTTTTAGGGATTTGACCAGCATGTCATCGATATAGACTTCCATTGTTTTCCCCAAGACGCTTGCGAACATTTTGTTCATAAATCATTTGTAGGTGGCTCCCGCGTTTTTGAGGCCAAATGGCATCACCTTATAACAGTACGTTCCTCGTTCTGTTATGAAGGATGTTTTGTCCTGGTCCTCGGGGCTCATTTGTATCTGATTATATCCTGAGAACGCATCCATAAAGCTGAGGAGCTCGTGTCCTGCTGTAGCTTCTACCAGCTGGTCAATGTGAGGTAGTGGGAAGCTATCCTTAGGACATGCTTTGTTTAGATCCGTAAAATCTATGCAAACTCGCCAGGTGCCATTTTTCTTTTTTACTACAACCGGATTTGCTAGCCAATCGGGATATTTTACTTCTTTGATGAATCCTACATCCAGCAACCTGGTGACCTCGCTATTGACAGCGTCGGTCTTGTCAGGTCCGAATTTTTGACGCTTTTGGCGTACGGGTTTGTGATTTGGATCCACATTGAGCTCATGTGAAACGATATTCAGATCGATTCCGGGCATGTCAGTTGTTGTCCATGCGAATGTGCCGGAATTTTCTTTGAGGAATGTTGTTATTTGTTCTTTTTGGGATCTGGTGAGCTCGGATCCAATTTCTACTTTCTGGTCAGGATGAGACTCGTTGACCACGATTTTCTCGATAAGGTCTTTGCGAGGTCTGATACTGCCTAGGCCATTTTCTTTTTGGTTAGCTAGTATTTGAGCTCATCTTTTCGTTGCAGTTGGTATATGGTGCTTTCCTTTGCGATCTGGAAGCCTGCCATATAGCACATTTTGGATTCCCTTTGACTTCCTTTAATTGTTGCGATCCCGTTTTCGGCTGGAAATTTTATGTATTGATGGTATGTCGAGGATACGGCTCTCATTGAATGTATCCAGGTCCTTCACAGGATTGCATTGAATGGGGCTGGCCTATCTATAACCGTGAATTCGACTATTCTTCTTACTCCAGATGCTATTACTGGGAGTCTTATTGTTCCGAGAGATAGCGTGGTTTCCCCGGAAAAGCCAGTTAACACCATCTTGTTCTCTTCGATTTCGCGATCTGGTATATTCATTTCGCTAAGAACGCTTAGGAGGATGAGTTCTACGGAGCTCCCCGTGTCTACAAGCATTTTAGTGAGCTCGTATTCGCCCACTTCTAGCATGATGAGTAGAGCATCGTCATGTGGAGAATCTAGTTCGAAAGCTTCGCTTTCCCAGAACGAAATTTGTGTGTTAGGTCCCTTGAATGGGTTCCTATTATGTGTGTCGGTGTTTACCCTTCGCTGATGCTTCTTGATTGAGTTTACGGAGTTGCGGCATAGCTGGGATCCTCCGTGAATAAAGTTAATTCTTTTCTTAGTGCTGGGAGGAGGTAGATCCGTTTCCCTATTTTTGGGGGGATCTCGCCTCGTCACCTCCTCGGATGAACGTTCTCGCTTACGATCATCCTCGGATGGGCGGTCTCGCCGTTCGTCTTCTCGTGCTGGGTAATAGTCCTTTCTTGGAGGAGGTTTTTCCAGCTCGATTTTTCCCAGCTCTCCTGCATCGAATTTAGCAGCGAGCTGCTTTTTTACCTCGTGGCACTCCTCAGTGGAGTGACCCTTGATTTTTTGGAAGTCGCACCACTTGCTTGGATCGTATGGCTTGAATCTATTGCGAGGTGGACTACCTACTGAGTATGAATGTATCCCCTGGCTTTGTTTATGATCCTGGGACTCCTTTCTCCCGAATTTTTTAGATCCTTGGGAGTTGGTTGTCTGAGATTGTCTAATCGAGGTTGTAGGTGTGCTTGCTTCCTCGAGGATAATTCAGCGCGAAGCGCGATGCAACGCGTCATCTAGCGATACCGGCTCCCGGACCGTAAGCTCCTCAAAGAATTTTGAGGTTTTTAACAATCAGTTTTGGAGGGCTTTCAAGGCCGTTGGGTTGTGCAGGTTGGCGATTTTCGCTTTGATGGCTTTAAAGCTGTCAATATACGTCCGTAGCGAGTCGCCTGGCTTTTGAGTGAGAACCCACAAATCAGCCTCCGAGGTCTCGATCTGGATGAACACCGAATATTATTTCAAAAATGCAGCTTGAAGTTGTGTGAAGTTGTCTATCGAGTTTGGTTTCAAGGAGGTGAACCATTCCAGGGCCGAATCTGTTAGGTTTTCGGCAAAAAAACGGCAGCGTGCTGACTCGAGGTCACCCCCGGGTAATCGCACCCTTGAAAAGGCGAATTTGATGCTTCTCATGAATGCCTTTGGGTCGGTTTCTCCATTGTATCTGGGAAATCGGATGTTCCCGACATCGCCGAGCTGAGGGCTCGTGATTTGTGAATTAAATGGGGTCTGGTTGACCTCGTCAATCACCCTGTCTATTTCAGGTGCCGAACTTATAGCAGCGTGGACCTGTGATCTCATTCGCTGCAGTTCGGCGTTCGTTTCTTCACAATACTTCTTGATTGATTCAAAACCATGTGAGCTTCCGGGTCCCAAGTGGTTTTCGTTATTGCTCGGGAAGCGGAGCAGGGATCCCCCGGCAGGTCGGGTCTCGTTTATGTTTTCAGAGTGGACCTGATATGTTGGTAGATCCGAGGTCGGATCTACTCCTGGTAAGGTCGCTGTTGGCGTAACCTCTCCTTCCGCAACCTGGGACGTGGAATGAGTGAATATGGGAGTTAATATTGTCGAGTTGAGCTGCGAGGTGGTGGCTGAGCCGATCATCCTGCTGGTTGAGGCATTGATATCGGAAAAGTTTAGTCTTGTCACCGGTGGAGGTGGGAATGGTAATCCTCCCTGCCAGGAGGTACCTGCCCGATTTGCTCTTTCGAGGTCATCCTGGCGTGCTGCCATCGAGCGATTCTGCTTTATGAGGCACGATATTAGGTTCCGGATCTCAGCTATTTGATCCGGAGCCGATTGGTTCAAGATTGCAGGTCTCGAGGGGTCGACAATGTCGTTAATCCATGTCAAGATGCTTGCTCCCGAGGTGATAATGGGAACATTTGTTGTTCCGTCCAGGTTTGATGAAATGGCGTCGGCGTGCTGGGTCATGGGAATGGAGGTGTTTATGACTCCGGATGATGTAGAGACCGCCGTACTTGTTGTATCTGCCATCGTCTTTTTTTGAGCGGTTAGTTTCGTAGGTTACCAAGAGGAAGTTGTTTTGCTCTCCCCCACAGACGGCGCCAAATTGTGAGAGCAGAATCTCACAACCTCAATCTTTGGCTTTTCTCAGGTCGTATGTTCTTGAGAAATAACAAAGAATTTGCTCGGATCAGTTTGAGATAGAAAAAAGATGTATATTATTATTAGCCAAGAATTCGGTTCCATTACAATGAATCTCCCTCCCTCATTTATACAAGCTCGAGAAAATATAAACGTCTACATTTTGATTTCAAACTTAGAATTGAATTCGTAATCTTGTCTTTAAATGCAAAGCTTGATTCTTGGAGGTGATGTAATGACGTTTGACCATGCTTGGATTTCGGTCGAGCTCGCACTGATATCTTCCTGCGAGCTCGCTTCCTTCCCTGTGAGCTCGCTATTTCCAGCATGCTCGCTGCTCCCATCGTGCTCGTTTTCAGCTTGCACCTTTCTTACCTCAACTCATAAACAGCCTCGTAAAACCTTGTCGTGGGCTGAGCCTTCATTATCAAGCATGCTTAATCAGGCTGGGTTTTAGGTGTAAAATTTAGGCCCAACAACAGGGTATCGATCGATACTTCTGTAATCGATCGGGTGAGCAAACGTATGGGCTGGTATCGATCGATACAAGCTGGTATCGATCGATGCTTGTGCGATTTCAAGATCCCCATCAAAATTTTCTGCACTTGAGGAGATCGCATTGACGTGTGCTCTTGAATTTTCAGTTCTCCCTGGATGAAAACCTTCCTGCCTCTGCACAGCTGATGCGGTTTGAGCGACCTGAGTTTACAGCTTCCTCTGACTAAGGTTGACAGCTTCAATCTTCCCATTCAGGTGGTCAATTTTCCCATTGAGATCAGTGTACAGATGGTCAATCTTCCCATTGAAATCCACTTGCAGTTTTTGCTGTCCCTGAAGAATCTGCTCAAGCATGGATTCCATCTTATTATCTGTAGACTTTGGAGGGATGGGCTGGTACGAAGAGTTCCCGTAATTTCGAGTGCTGTTGTTGAAGTTTCGGGTGTTGTTGTACCCAAATTGTTGACCCTGAAATCCAGAACCACCAACATAGTTAACATCCTCCACTTCATCCTCAGCAGCAAAGTGAACTGCTTTCTGATTCTTCCCGATCAGGAAATCCAGCTTGGCTTGAACTTCAGCATTCTGAGATCCATCAATTCATGCAGCTTGCTTCTTCCTATCGAAATCAGCATTCTTGGTACTATTGATATACGCCAAATTCTCAATCAGCACGACTGCATCATCTGGATACCTGGTGTTGAAGTTCCCATTACTCGCAGTATCCAGAGCCATCTGGTACCTTCAATCGATCCCTCTGTAGAAAGTGCCCAGCACCTGAACCTGATTGTACCCATGGTGCGGACAATCCCTCTGATATGACTTGAAACGAATCCAAGCTGCTTTGAGTCCCTCTGTTGGACCTTGAGAAAACTGGGAAATTTTTTTCCTGAGCTCTTTGGATCTTGCGTCATCATAGAAGTTGCACATGAATGCATTATTGGTCTATTCCCATGTAGTTAGAGAATCAGGAGCTAACTACTTTAGCCAATAAGCAGCATCCCCACCAAGAGAGTATGGGAAAAGTTTGCAGAAGAGGAACTCGTTGGGTACTCCATTGTACTTCATCCCAGTGACCAAGTCCTCGAACCTCTCGATATGATCCATGGGATGCTCATGAGGTAAACCATGGAATGGGCTCTGACTTACAAGAGCATAGTACGCAGGCTTCAGCTCGAAGTCGTTCCTCTGAATAGTTGGGATGCGAATCGCAGATCGATTGGCATAGAACTGATCAGGTCTGTTGTGCTCAGCAAGTGTTCTACCGCGATCACTTGTAGCATTCCCAACGTTGGCGCGCCCAGCTGGCGCGACAATCTTAATAACAGGAGCAGGGACAACGACGTTTCCAGCTTCATCAAGTCGTTGCCCTCTATCATTGCACACATGACCCTCTTGGTCTCTCAGAATCCCAGCCTCATCAGCTCTTAAAACCACTGGGTTGTTCATCCCTGATGTTTGCTTGGTCTTTCTGTTTGTGCGTTCCACAAGTGCTAGCTGTTCCAGTGACAGTTCAACTAGCTGAGTGCTCTTGTTGCTTCTAGTTTCACGAACAGACATACACCTGCAAACAAAACACTAGACAAGGCACGTAAGTAACCAAAAAAAAATATGTTGAGTATCGATCGATACCAAGTGGTGTCGATCGATACCAACAAAGAAATCTCCGGAGTATAGACCGATACTAGTGAGTATCGATCGATACTGACGGACTTAGTCAAAACTCGACAGCTAAAATCTAAAGGCGAAATCGAGTCCCCGGCAACGGCGCCAAATTTGATACGCTCAAATTAATACCCTAATAGTACTAAAGCAGTAGTTGTAATATAGCTAGGGGTCGAACCACAAATACTCACTGAGATGCACAATAGATTGTATAGTATCAATTAAGCTAAGCCAAACAGATGTAATTGAAAGCAGTGCAGAAATTAAAAGGGTTGTAATTCAATTGGAAGAATATAGGCTCAGGGTTTTTCTCAGGAAATCAATGAATGCAGATAAACTAACTAGCAGGATTCAGATTTAGCGCAGTTCTTGAACTCAAATCACTAAGGTATAATTAACCAACTGTCGTTGCGAGAATTATCTAAATCTAAATCCTAGGAATTCCAAATCTCTTTGCGAATCCTAAAGTCTAAATCAGCTTTAA